>JAECUM010033947.1:0-11320 GCA_016617855.1 Megalonaias nervosa
TTTTTTTTTTTTTGTTTTTTTTTTTCATTCTTAGGATTAAATTTTGGATTATATTCACAAACCGTAAGTCCTATTTCCAATTTTTACATTGTTTACTAGGGAAATAAATTATTTTGTTAAAATATACAAAGCTTGTTGCCTTCACTCTTTTCTCTTGTTATTATTGTACGAGCCTACATGTAACAGTATAGACAGGAAATTCCTTGTTTAGCCCAGGAAAAACTTCCTTGGCTGGTCGTTTATGAGTCAATAAGACTTACCACAAGATCTTACATCATCTTCATTGGGTAGAAATTAAAAGTGATGTTTCCAGTTATTGTAGATCTTCTTTTATGTGTAAATGGCCGGTTGTATTTCTTTTAAATAAACGTTTGGACATATTGCTCATCGACTATTGGACTTGTTAAAAGAGAAGCTTCTTTTAACAGAGAATTCAGATATTAATCTTCTTGATAATGCCCCTGATTGTGAAGTATCTTCAGTCTCCTCACTCAAAAATGAAATTTAGACATGACAAAACTATAAGGCAGAGAACTTCCCAGGCTGGAAATAAAGTTCTGTCTCTTTTGCCCATACTTCAGAAACTTGTTCAGTCTAGATATTACGATCCTTATAAAGTTAAAAACGTTATTTAAATTATATCATTAATACACCTGGGTGGAGAAAAACAGAAAGAAATCTGCCATGCAATTATGTTAATTGAGTATGTTGATAGCGATAGCCGTGTTAATCGTTCATTCAATTTTTTATTTGTACCTTTCCAAGACGGCGAAGATTTAAACGACGATGTGCAACTGGATTGTAGTGACTTTAGTTCAACCATTGTTCGAAATTCGAAATATTAAAGAATCTGGACAAGAAACATTCACATCTACAGCTACAAAAAAAGAACGAATTAAAGCAGTTAATATGTGAATATGCGTACTTGTTGCCAGATGTCCTAACTCAAACAAGCAAATCTACCCTGATGTTGAAATTGTAGATTCTACACATGTAAAATAGCACCATTAAATGATGAATCCTCGCAAGAAGGAAAGTTTGTCACTGGAAATCGAGTATTTGTCGGAGAATGATTTCATTGAACCGTAATCGAAGTTCACCGTATATTCTAGTGCCGAAACCAGATAATATTTTCCGTATGTGCACTGACTACAGAATAGTGAACAGTGTCACCGAAACAGATTCGTTTCCAATACCAAGAATGGATGATTATATTGACAAAATTTGAAATGCACAATATGTCATCAAGTTCGATCTATTAAAAAGCTTCTGGCAGATTCCACTTATGGATATAGCCAAAAAAATATTCGGCCTTTGCAACTTCAGATGGACTCAATGAAAATAAAGTAATGTCATTTGGTATGAAAAATTCCCCATCAACATTCTATCGGCATTGGTTGGTTCAGAATACGTCAGTTCAACATAGTATCTACTAACCTGACCCCCAAAACAAAATAGAAATATTAGGTTGTCAAAGATCCAGGTCAATTAAACGGAATACATCACCCACCCCAAATGAAAATGCATAAAGGAAGTACCGCCTGATTTGAAATATAAAACTCGGCCCCTATAAATTATACAGTATAAAGTGGTTAAAATCCCAAACCATCAGGTGCAGCTGCACAAGGTAGCATTGACTGAATAAAATAAAAATTAAACCCATGAAGACACAACTCTTCCAAGTTGAAACCGTCACAAGCAAGGAAATCCATGTCATAAACCGTATATCACTACTTTCCACTAACAACTAGCTTGAAGTTCATTGGTCTTTCTTCAAAACTCCGTTCAAGACCCTTTTCAATTTTGCAAGGATTTAAATTATACAAAACTGAATCAAGAGGAACTTGGCGTTGACGTCGATGCGCGAGTCTTAGGCCCCTCCCCTCCTTTTCTGCTTCCGGACCTGAAAATTGAGAAGTGTTCAGTGCACACATTAAAGCGTCGTAGGATGCATGGTACCAGTGCAACGAATAATTAAGAAGTACGTGGTGCGCACAGTCGCATATGGCGAATTAGTCGAACTCGATTATAATCCAAGATCAGTAAGTCAGTGTCTTACCAACAGTCAGACATCAGATGTCCAGCCATCAACATCGTGCTGCACCTGCAGTGGTAGACAGAAGGGAAGGGGCCGCTTGTGAAGAAGGGTTCGTGCTACCAGGTGCATCTAATGACCAGACTACTGCTTGATACAAGAAAGTCAGTGGCGTAGCTGCCTATGCGCGGCAGAGGGGCACAGATGATTACCAACCTAACCCCCTCCCCCCTCCGTAATCAAGAAGTAAAACTACAGAGCCGTTTATGAGGGAGCCATCGGGACGTAGCAGGCGCCAGTCTAGCAGTGTAACAGGCGAGGAAAGAGGAATGGAGTTTCCTGGACCTGCGAATAACAGACCAATGGCGTTCAGCAAACCAGGAGAGAATACCGATATTAGGTGAAAAGGAGTTTCCTAGGATTGAAGCATACAGGACGACTTTAATTGGATCAGCGAGCCCGAGGACTTGTCAGGGGAAGATACTGACTCGGATTTTCCAGTGGCGGACTGACCAAAAATGCCTGATTGTATCGGGTTTTCCTTTCGACTTTTTCAAAACCCCTTTTTATAATGCTCTTTCAAATGAGAAATTTAAATTTTACCGTTATTGCGCCACCATCTAAAAGTAAAATGACATTTTTGTTCAGTTATGTGTGTGATACCAAATTAAGCGGAGTAACTTTTATTCGCAGATTGGTTATATGTTTTGGGAAATTGATGTACACTATGTACTCAAAATTCAAACTTGAATGTTAATAATTAAATCTGCAACTTGTACGAATTTCTTAATTAAATATGTGGCTAGCACATTATTGGTTGTTGGGTAGGGCCCGATTTAGTTAAAATTGGGCAGAATTTGAATGTTAGTAAATATATGGTGTTACAGAGAGGTTCAGTTGACATTTGGGGCCTCAAACCGGATTTCTCCTTTTCTGCGCTCAGAAATGTTAATTAAGAAGCATGTTGTGCATTCATTAAAATGTCGAGTGGTGTCACGTGTTTCCCACTCGACGAATAATTAAGAAGTAGGTGTATGCCTGTATTAGCTAGCAAATGACGCAACCGTCCTAAACGACTTGATTGATTGAGTGACTGATTGAAAAACTGTTCCATTTATGCGGTCGAATTCTGGGCAATATATCAAGCAGTTAAATGGATACAAAACACCCAAAGAACAAAGGCAGTTATAATTAAGTGTGCTGTCCCAGCTAACACAACGTTTTCACAGCGTTGCTGTATGGTTGTATTTTGGTTACGTGGGAAAATAACGTTTTGGCAACGTTGCTAAAACGTCACACATGAACATGATATTAAGTAGTCCTCTGATCTAAAAGATATAGTAAATTACAAATAATATGTATATACATTGATCCTAATAGAATGGACAAGAAATAATATAATTTTTACAAAGATAATATATAACGTGTTTACAACGTTGTACCAATGTTGTGGTTAAATTTACATTATCAGGGGGAACAATCATAGTTTCGTAGTTTATTCATTTTTAGTTTCAAAACCAATAACTAAAAGAAGTTTGCAACTTTTGTAGGAAAATATTTTACTCGTCAGCTTTTTTTCGATTACAAACAGGAGGTACTGTCATTGCCTTGACAATATTTTGCGTATCTACGAACCGAAGTCTAGCTCATCCTTGACCGACCGAATCGCAGTCGTGGCTGAGACGTATCTCCTGTTTGCCCGCTATTTTGAACTACCAAGGTAAGAACATTAAATAGTTAATGTAAATTCGCATTTTTAGTTGCAGAAAATAACGTTTATTTATTGGTTGATATCTGTTGATGCAATCATGCACATGTAAACTGCTACGAGCTAGGCGCGAGGCAGTGCCATGGCTGCAATCGCATTTTCAAACGAAGAAAGCGGGACTGTCGGCCAACATGTTCAACTCAAAAAACGACCTAACTGTTTGGCATATTTCTGTGACTTTTATCCGACTCGTATTAAGTAAATTATATTGTTACACTGGTACATTTTTGGAAAGAAAAATATGGATAATAGGATAGGTTACCGTGGTAAAATTCCCTCCGTTAGGCTAACATTTCGAATTACGCGCGCTTAGGTCAAGAGCGTAAGATTTATCGTTCTTGACCAAAACATTTTTTAAAATACCAAGTACCGGTAATATAAACTGAAATCAATCACAAGAGTAATTTAAATGAATTTATGTTTATATATATATATATATATATATATATATATATATATATATATATATATATATATATATATATATGAAAAAAAAGAAAATGCATATTAAAGATAATTAAATTTTGATAATTACTGACATGAATTATAGTTGGTTGTAAATAATCTAATACAGGCATATTTTCAGTGACAATTATGTACATGTTCTTTTTGTGAGTAATAAACACAGCACATATGAATAACATCTGTCATCAGCTATTCAGTATATTTACTAATTAATAAGATGGAAGAACTTGTTTCCACTGGAAGTTGATGGGTCTCGGTCAGTTGTGTGATTCACACATAATTCTAGTGAATCTTGCAGAATATTCAACCAAAAATGTTCAAAAATTTGTACGTCATTTTGCAAGCTCTATATTTATTTCTTTGTTAAATTCTAAATTGTTGTGTACATGGCCTTATTACTGAATAAAGTTGATGATGCAAAATGATAATTGTGGAGAGCATAAGCTTAAAGACAGATTTTAAGTAGACTTAAAATCAACCTCTTTTTAATTTTGTTTTACAATAATCCAATAATTATGAGGTATGAAAATAAAGAAAAAGAGTTTTGAGATTGAGCATAAAAGTCAGTTGATCCTACATAATCCATACATTGCCAAATCAACAAGTACTATTACTTAATTTGCATGTGTCAGATTGTCAGTAATTATAATCCCGTATCAGGTGCTTAACTTAGATTTTTTTTAAAAAAATTATTTTGACTCATTTTAGTTTAAATAAGAGTATAGTGCATGTCACATGACTTTACTATTCTGAGAAAAGGATCGTACATTTTAAGTATAATGTGCATGTTTTGTTAAGAATTAAATATTTGCCTTGCTACAGAGCATGAATATAAGTATGCATGGAATGACAAGTATCATACATGTTTAGAATCTAAGACTTAAAATGTACCAGACAAAGCTTCTTAAAGACTGATGATGAACTTTGGAGATGATTACTATTGTTATTTGAAAGAATTACAGAAGACTGTAGAAGTTGAAGCATGATTTACAAGTTATTTGATATATTATTACTTTAAAAGAATGAATGAGGTTATGAGGAAACGTTTACAGTACAGGAGAAATTGGGAATCTGCTACAAAATCACTTGTGAACATGAGAAGTGACTCGGAAAATAATCCAGATATTGATTATTCTAGTCACAATGTGGGTTTTCAGTCGAATGATGGTGGCGAGGTTCGGACGATGAATGAAGTTCCTAATTCATGTTCCATTAACATTGTTGATGAAGAACGCGACTGATGGTGATGTTGATGGAGAAATTTGGGACTTAATTTATCATAACGGTAATGCAACGTGTTCTTCAGATTCTGATAGTGAATTGTTAAGTGAAACTGCTTCATGCATTTCACTGACAGATGATTTGGCAGCATGTCTGGAGCTCGGCCTCATTTATTGCACATTTCTGTACACTATTTTGTCTTTAATCCAGGATTATTCACTGCATTTAACGAAAGACTGATTTTTCATGTGTAAACCCAAAATGTGTTTTATCAAGTGTGTTAAAAATAAACCCCGCACAGTTTCTACTTGGCAGTTCTTTTTTCTGGGATCTAAGATTGATGGAATCCATTTTTCCTAACCATTTCGAGAGTAAATTATACTAAGGTATAGTCTGATATCTGGACTCTCTTACTTTAAATGGGAACCATTATAAAGAAGATGAAAGAAAACTGTTTCGTAGACATTCATGTATCATCAACTCGTTGCGGTCCACTGCTTTCCCACAAAAATGCAGATCGTGATATTAATGATGCACGCCGAGATATAAATTCCTGGCAGACAATCGATATTTATCAGCAGCCACACACACACAGAGTCAACGCTTCGGGTATTTTATTCTAACAATATGTAGTTAGCTTGATACGCTTTCAAAAGAGAGGAAGACACAAGTAGGCTAAAATAGGTCAGCAAATTTTACGGTGATCGAGTTTCGTCATAGTGTAATTTCTGCACAAAAGTCCTTTTTTTTTCTATTGTTTTACAAAAAAATAAAAAGAATTTCTTCCTACGTCGTGTAATTTGCAATTACCTTTAATAAGAGTATTTTTCATCATTATCTGAAAAAATCTGAATATTTTGGAATAATTGATTTTTACTTTGCCTTGGTGACAAATCCATGTAGTTACAAGACACTGGCATATATGGCATGGCATTCTCTTGCACAGTGCTAATCGATATTCCAGATGAACTACAGGTAAAATTTTCTTCAAATGTACAAACTCATCGTTATGGAAACAAGGTCACATGACATTTTAAGACTTAAATGCAATTTTGCTTGACTACCAACCTTCCCGTGCATTTCATTATTCTGAGCATGGCACGAACGACGCAAAGATTTGTATTAATAACCAAGTTACACAGTTGATCTGAGCATGTGATTTGTTGCAACTTGAGCCTCAGTGACAATAAACGTCTTCCTTGAACATAGTTTTGCCTACTTTGGCCGACTCCCATTCAAAAGATAGTGTGGATTCCCATTGAAAATCCATCTAGAACTGTCCTTGTATTGAGAACATCTGTCTAAGGCAGACAATTTTGATTAGAACTCGAGCATCATTTCATAACATCAGTATCACTGTAAAGAAAATGGTATAATGCAAAGAAAAGAAAATGTACACTATTTTGTTGACCAATACGTGACCCAAATCAGAAATGGCATTTTTATGAGCATGTACGATGATATATACATTTATGGTCAAAATGACTAAGTGAACGCTTGTGGTGTGCTTGTGTGCGTGTTTCAAATTTTACACACTGGTTGTTGTATTTGTTGTTGTGGGGCTTAACGCCATTTTTCAGCACACGATAGGCTAGTGGGGCTTAACGCCATTTTTCAGCACACGATAGGCTATGCATGGCGGTCAGTATTAATGGTGGAGGAAGAAACCGGGAAATCCCCGTAAAGAACCACCGACCCATGAGAAGCTACTGGCAAGCTTTCTCACATATCCACATTCGCCGAATCCTAGACTCGAACCCACGCAGACAGAAGTGAGATGGCAGTGATCCGTAACGAAGAGCGCTTTAGACCACTCGGGGTCCCTTACACACTGGAATCGAGAGCAGGTAGGCCTTTATGTCTTAAGACAGCCTAGTCTAATTTCCATTTTTAAGACAGCCTAGTCTAATTTCCATTTTTAAGACAGCCTAGTCCAACTTACATTTTGTTCAAGATATACCTCAGAAATCCCATCTTTGATTGTTCTTTCCTAACGATGCTTATGTTTGCATCAGTAAATATTTCAAGCGATCACTTTCCATCGCGTTTCGATATTACTAAAATGCTTATTTCTTGTATGATACCTGGCTTTTTACGGCAAAGAAACAAATAATGGTTTTATTGACCCGCGGCAAGTAAAGCGCTACAGCAGACGACCATGGCTGATCCGATGACAGAGATCGAAACCTGGACCCTTCTATTCGAGTCACAAAGAGCCACCACTGTACTTCCTTTCTCACACAAGGACAGTCTGGCTTGAATGAAGATAAAAGCCTAATACAAAATAATTTTAACAAAATATATATTTACCCTTCCGTTCATCTTCTGAATTGAAACGGACATGGCAAGAATAAATCGGTGAAAATAGCTGATGACAGTAAATAAAGGGTGTCAATAATAAGTATGTATGTATGTATGTATGTATGTATGTATGTATGTATGTATGTTCTATGTGCATACCATATTACATTGCAAAAAGTCAAGGAGAAAGTGATAAACAATCTTTATTCAATATTTTAGTACAAAACGCATATGAATGCAATCTTTGGAACACATAATCAATGTTGATGCACTGCACCGTTAATTACATCTGACCAGCAGATTGTATGCAAAAAACCGAAATGAAACATAAACAGGTACACTGTTAAAGCATGCACTAAGTGATTTATTCAAGGTTAAAAATAACATCGAAGGACAAGACATGGAGGCTGAAAGTTCCCGTGCGAAAAAGCCACTACCAGGTTCATAGCCTGACGCTTGAAACGTGTACTTTTCATATATATATATATATATATATATATATATATATATATATATATATATATATATATATATATATATATATATATATATATATATATATAGTCACCTGTAGATCCAAGTCCGCCCAGCGGATGCGTGAATTAACTACATGAAAGACACCTAAATTATTTCACATTGTTTCTCCATTTATTCTTGTCCTTCCTTAAAGCCTCTAATGAAAAGATTTCTAGTAATATATACCGAAACTGAAGCGAAAAACAAAACAAATTCAAGCATAACATAAACTGACCACATAATGAGACAAAACTAACACAAACATACATTGAAAACGAGAAAATTAAACAAATCAATACAGTACCAGCCTTATATTGAACTTAATGAAACCGAATATGAGTCTAAGAACCAGGGTCCCGCCCTGTGTCCTCTTGTGTAATTGAAATCACCAATTTATATATGGTGCACCGGGCACGTTGAAAAAAGTTGATGAAGACAAAGACGCAAATCTACTTTCAATTTTCGGTACATGATTGTTGATGCTGCTGCCTTCATTCACTCAAAATAAATGCAATGCTGTATAAACACGCAAGCATGGTTTTTATGACACGATAAATAACGAAAAAGTACACGGGGTGGGTGGGGTTGGCGACCAGCGCCATACGACAATAAAAATGAATGGAAAAACACGACTATTCAATGTCACTAAATGATTCAAGTTCTACATCTCAATCCTGGATCAAAGTCGTGTAAGGAGATATACAATAAACATTTATGACTTACAGTGAAAAACCACTATTAAATTGTTGTACGCCAGCGTACTAAATGATAATTTTATCATGTATGATAAAATGTATGAATATATCAAAATATATCGTATAAAAGTCTATATACAAAATTCTTTCCAATCCTTCATGCATTTCCGACCAGCAGATGATGCAATCCCCATCGGAATATACCGGACCCCATTTACTGGGTCCTTTCCTCAGGAGGTCGATAGGAAGGGTCAGATGGCAATGTGCCATACAATGAAAACTTCGTAAGTACGGACTTACACTTAGGCCTACTGCGTGTTTCGGTTAGATTCGGGACTTCCTGGAAAAAAACAAAAAAATAAATATCGTTAGTAATTATATCTACTTCCAGACATTTCTCATTTAAAACATACTCTGGAATCAATCATTTCAACAGAAAATCTATTGAGCTAATTTTTTTCCAGGGATGTTTTTATTCAAATATCTATAAATTTTTTTCCAGCTACAAGTCTGCGGCAAACGAGATCTCTGAAATATTTCGATGATAACATGAAAAAGGCTTCATCCGAGACACCCGCTGTTTACGAAAGACGTCATCTACATCAAGATCGTCTCGTAACAATTTTGATGAGGTGGATATAAAATATTGAATATTTTTTATATTTAGGAATATTATCTATCAAGTATACTACATTTAACCTTGGGAATTCAAAATGCATTGCTGTATGTATTCTCTAGACGAAATATGACAATCAATAAAAGCAAATGAATCGTGACCTACCACATGGAGTCCAGGTGGACAGCAGCTGTTTGAGTTGATACAACCCATCAGCCCCATCAGAGCTGGGCGTCTTCCTCGTCGATTCCGACTGGGAACCCACCAGTGTCATGTCCAAAGACATCTCGATGGGTTCCAACAGCCAGCTGTCTGGGTCCAAAATGTCATCACGTCCATCGTATCCCGGAGAGGAATCGCTCGTGTATCCAGACGAGACACTATCCTGCGACTTATGGCGAGTGAACATCTCCGGAGATCGGCAAGACAGAGTCGGCGACATGGCACTGATTAAGCAATCGTTGGGTCCAGGGCTGATAGATTTCTGCACATCTGAAGACTCTGTTTGGACGCTTTCGGCTACAGCAGAATCCACATATGCCAAAAGATCATCGAGGTCACTTTGCTCCACGATGGGAATTTCTTCTTTGATCGGTACACGCGTTACTTCTTCGTTAATCTTCATAGATGGAATTTTGTTTGTTACTAGGGGCACAACATTTGGAAGATGTGACTGGGGCGGCGGAGAAAGAGGTTCCGTCTTGATCTGCAGAGAATTACATGGAATACAGATTTCGTCGAAAAAGTTGTCGACGAATGAAACATCGATAACAGGCAGATTCTTCTTTTTTGCTTCTACCTGCTGGCATTGCACAGATGTTGACAATTTTTCTCTCTCCTTCAATTCATTCAACCGTTCCATAACAAAAGAGGTAAGATGTTTCAGTTCGATATTGTCAGCTTTGGTAACAGTAGGGCAGATAGATGGCTTGGGCGAGGACGCTGGAGACGGATCTGGCGTCAAGTAACAGTCAGGAATATGCACTTCAGGAACAACTTGCTCAAAATGTCTAGACTTCTGGCATGAGACTGCCTGAGCTGAAATTTGCACCGAGTTTTGAACAAGAGTCTCCTTTTTCGATGAAATTATGTTGGGTGCAAAGCTACTCTGATACACCATCTGAACGGGGCCATCATTAATGACGTCAGGGTCCCCATGTCCGCTAGCGAACACAGATTCGATGCTTCGGTACGTGTTAACTCCCAGCACCATCTGTCCATTCCTGCCATAGCAATCCGCGAAGCCGCTGCTTCCATTTGATTCGGCTCCGTTTATTTTTGTAATTTTATTTGGCTTACAGGAGGAAATGAAATTCTCCTGAATCTTTCGCTTGAGAGCTCTGAGAGTGTCCGTGCGACCTTGTTGCTGTCCACCGAACTGGTCCATCCCTGGCCTTTCAAATGCGTACTGCTGAGGAGAAGGTGGGTGGCCTGGTATGGCGGGCTGTGGCAAATACCGCTCAAAACGCTGCTGGTTGTTAAAGACTCCAGGATGGTGTATGAATGCAGGTGTGTGACCTCGGCTAATCGCTTCTGGATCGATCGAAGCGGCTAACGGGGCGAAGTGATGGGGCCCAAAGAAAAAGTCAGGCGCTCTTGCTGCATACAGAGCGAAGAGTTGACCTTGTATCTTAAACTGTTTTGCTTCTTGCTCACTGGAAAGAAAAGGAAGATTTGTGTGAATGTAAGTGAAAATATGATAA
>JAECUM010033948.1:0-44137 GCA_016617855.1 Megalonaias nervosa
AGAGAGAGAGATGCGTGTGTGTACGTTTTGACGGTTTTCGTACGTATGGAGTAAGCGTAAGCTGAGAGGATGAAGATGCCTGATCAGTTGATGAATTAATAAATAAGAATGAACACGTAAAATTAAAAAAATAAATAACTTACATCAGTGAGTTATATCACGTTTTGTTTTCTACTCTACAGTACATATACTGCGAGCTGATGATTTTCTACACACAGTACATAGATTTGTAAATTGATCATTTTCTATTCTACTGAACATATATTTGATAAGTGTAGTCATGATTTTCTTCTCTGCAATACATACAATTGTGTAGTTATTATTTTCTACTGTACACTGCATACATTTGTGCAGTTATAATGCTGCATGAACTCAAAACGTTCCACAAGGTCTACACAAGAATGCCAAGCAAAGACCTTAGTTTGAAAGTATTAGTTACAATTTTACATGGAACATACCTGCCTTGTTATAAATATTATCGATCAAGTGAAATTCATTACAGCCTTTAAGCATCAATTAGTACTTTATGTTAAAAAAATAACGCCTAAGATGAAGTTCAACATTTTTAAAGTTGACAAAACTCAAACATGCAAGCTTACATAATCGTGCTTTTTCCAAGCGCACTCACTAACTGTACATTTTTTTCACAAATAAATTGAAAGAATCGTTTCAGACCATCTTACAGGGATCAAACTGACACCTGCTCACTCCCTCGAGATCTCGTTCAACCAGCGAAATTGTTAATAACGAGATTTCGGCCATATACACATGACAGTACACATGACCATTCATACAATACACATGTATACGGTTTTGTGACAGAAGTATCTGAAATTATGGCTCATTAGATATGTATATCTTTCGCAAGGACCATGGAGAAGTAAACCATACTTCTTTACACATCGCACAGTATTTATTAATAAATTACCAAATATTGTTAATTATTTCCATTATCGGCTAGGAGATGGAGTAATGGACAGACGTGCTATAGCGGTACTTTAAAAATTTTTTTAAAAAAATTGAAAGAGAAACAGAGAAACCAAAACCAAAACAAATATGTGATAATGCTATACGTTTCAGCAGTTGTTTTTACGCTAAAAACCAGTTTGTTTAAGTGTACACTGAATAAAAGTGATTTTCTATCGGACTTATATTGATAGGAACTTAGATGTATAATACTGCCTCCAATAATTTCTTCCATTCTTTCCAGGCCACAATCACCCATGGTAATATATAGCAGTGTTAACGCAATATAATTTGAGAGCTTTTGAGAAAAAAGAGATATTGTATATTCAAATTCGCGTCCATACATATAAGATAATATATCATCCTAATTGAATATTGCGTGCCCCATGGCGTAAATTTGCCCTCAGTGGATTAGTGTCCAATACATAGGCAAACAGATAGCTCAAACGTGTCGATAATTTATGGAAAAGGTGGCCATACATGTGTCTGGTGTTTGCACAGTATTCACTAGCAACTATAAACATGATAGTGCTGACCCGGGATGGGTGGACAGGTTCCTTATTTCCACACATCATCCACCCCTTTGGCCTTATACCCCACTCCGACAATCCTCCCCAGCATGAATCGGAAATAAATGAGCTAGGGTTCGAAGGATACTAAGTTACCTTTCGACGTCTATAAAGAAATTATGTGGATGGGTACTGACAGAATAAAAATAATGTAGCCCAGGAAAGATATACATAGATATGAAATTATCAGTGGTTTTATAATTACATTTTATCAACATGTACATCATGAAGAATATTAAAAGGATAATCCTGTGTACATTCCGTGCAGACCACGTGCCAGTTTCTAACCCTTCTAATGACAAACTTTTGAATACAACAATACTAACATTGAAATCTGCAAGTAATGTTTTCAATTAATTTTTCAACAAATGACAACTTTTTCAAACATATCCACTTTAATATACCATGTCTCATTGAGCGCTGAATCAATTTATATTCTTTTTGAGAATCTAAGTCTACAGAGAATTTCGCATTTTGGGAGACTAGCATGCAAGGGGGAAAAATAAACTCTCTAGACATCCCATATAATACTGTCCATTCGTTATTGTTATGCAAATGAGGTTTCCAGTGCACTGTAAAGTCATACGGTGGAGAAGCTCATTCATGGTACATACATTGTAAATCATATTGTTCCTGTATTTCATCAATAGCATATGAAATAAACGTATTCTTTTCTTCGCAGAATACGCGAGTGGTTATTGGTGAAATTTATTTGGACATTTAAGCAAAACTTGGGAACAAACGAGAGGCAAAAGATGAAATTTAATTTGCATAGAAATTTGTCAACACGACTTTTGTAAACAGCCTTAAAAGCTGGAATGCAAGATACATTGATAAACTTCATATAATCGCGGTATATATTGAACAATGAATTACGACAACTTTAGTTTTAATTCCTGTACCCATTTTGATATTTGAACAATGAAAATGAAGATTAAATTAAAGCAGCAAAATTATATATTTTCACTGTCATTTATATATATGTGTGTATGTTGGTTCATGTATGTATGGATATATTGTTAAACTATACGAGTAGGTTGGGAAGTGGGTATACATCCAAACACAAAATAGGTGTATATGAATGTATACTACTATTTATTGATCAGAATGAATATTTCTCACTTTGTAATTTGTCTGTGTATGTATAAGTCATGAACAGCACTATACTAATGTCTGTACCACTGTATTGATTGCTTACAATACACGTGTATTCGTGAATATTAATAGTATAGAATTACCACCTAAATTAATTGTTTTAAATAGTTTGTTGTACAATCGTATTGGAACCTGTTTCATATCTTCTTAGCATATTCGCCGATTTTAAATAATGATTACCTGAACTTGTACTTGATAAATTATCAGTTATGTTGACAATCTGATTTAATACAAGTGTGCAAGGCATTAATAGACAATTCAGTATTCAACATGACCCTAAAACTAGAAATTACTGTGAGAATAAATGACATTGTGAAGTAAGGGAGATAACTATGATTGTCTTGCTGACAAATGTTTTAGAGTTAGTGACTTGGATGTACGGTAAACCCTTAGTGAAGGCGTTATGGCCAGCTTCTCCTTCTTTAGAATGGCATGTGAAAGGATTCAAATATACATAGGTAAGAAAATGTTCATTATCCTGCTACAAAACTAAAACCCTTTGTAAATTTCATAAATGCTGACAAATTAATGAAAAAGGCGGTATCTGATACGGGTACAAGAAACAAAGAATTTGTGATCGGGGTGAACCATCCGCCTCATGTTCAGTTTACAGAGCAAGAAGACGATAATGCAAATGCCTAACAGATGTAGGTACATCATCAATGGCAGCCACACAAACTTCGAGAACGATAGAACAAGAGGAGACACAAACGTTATAAAACTGATGTAGAATTGAAATTGAATGAATGAGTTCCTACCCTCACACTATTTACCCCCAGAATCTCCATAACTCCGGAGGGGAGAATTTATCGATTTACATATACATACAAACATTTTCAGGAGAACAGATACCAAAGGTGTGTGTGTGTGTGTGTGTGTGAGAGAGAGAGAGAGAGAGAGAGAGAGAGAGAGAGAGAGAGAGAGAGAGAGAGAGATGAACTGTTGCATCAAAATGTCATATCCAGCTTTGTGTCAGTAAAATGAGCAATGTGGAACAAAAAGCTCGAAATCGGATGTCACCAGGCTGCATTATTAATTGGCAGTCGTGGATATTGTACATTTCTACTAACCCTGATGAAATCCCCTTTTCCAGAGACTATTATATTCTCACCAGTCTTCATTCTCCCAAAAAGACACATTTAATTTTAGGGAAACTATAAATGTCGATAATGGCGAGTGATGTTGGGTTTAGAACCGGAACCGGAAGTGCTGATGCTTTTTAAAGTTTGGATTACTAACATAAAATAACAAAATTTAACCTACCAGAGCTTTTTCATACTTGGCCATGTCCTGTAATTTACATGAAATTTATATGACAGATTCAAAGTAAAACGTATGTATGACTGATGTCAGATCAAGCATTTCAAAGAATCTGTGTATGACTGAAATTTTATTAAAGCTACGTTAAAAATACAAATCACACACACACACACACACACACACACACACACAGAGAGAATCTGTGACGAATTTGTATAGAAAACAAATTTCATTCTTCACTGTGGTTCGATTCATATGTAAAAGGGATGTCTCTTCTTAGGCAAGTAAGATAATCGATTCTTTACTAATGAGATTGTATTTAAAGAGATGTATGGTAAGGTTATTTAGGTATAGGGGAAAACAAACGACTGTAATACATACAGGAAAAATCATATGGGAATGGTTAGATCAGATTTTTTATAACTTGTCATAAATAACACAAAATTTTGAGGAGAAATGGACAAATAAATCATACTACAACATGATATGAGCAATGTCGTATATATATTCTGATCATATATTCTGATCTTTGAAATTTCTCGCACACAAATCTAATTGCAACATTTCTTGGGGTGCGGTTGAAAAATCTGATACAAATGCAGCAAAATGTCTGCAATTTGTTGCTTAAATATTGTTCATATGACCTATTCCAATGCGTTGTATAGCTAAGTACTTGCTGTCTTTCACTGGGATAATGAACGCCTATGTTTCCGCTGAAATTAATAACTTTCATTTGACCTGCACACATGTGAAAAATAGAATGTATCAAACGGCATTAAGGAAGAATAATGTATTGAAATTGATTATAAGGCACATTTTATGCACTTTTAGTAAGTCTGCTGAAAAATGGTTTCATAAATAGATGTCTTTTTATATTTTGCAACTAAATTCATTTAAATTTAACAGAACCGCTAACCGCACCTCACTCACAACTTCGGCTCGCGGATGTAGAGTAGGCCTGATACGCCATCTAGCAAGTTGCAAGAGGCCACTAATGGAGATAACGTATTTGCTTTTGTCTGCTTTCAATGTTTGTGGAAGAGAGCAGGCCCGGCCTTAGGGCAAGGCGAACGAGGCAATCACCTTGGGTCCCGCGCTTCTCCGCAACGCAGTTTTGTTGCTAGAGGCCCTTCGCGCTTCTCCGCAATGCAGTTTTGTTGCTTGATACCCCGCGTTCATCGCTTGCTGCCTTGGGCCCCACATGCTGCCTTGGGTCTCGCACATCCTAGGGCCGGGCCTGGAAGAGAGGATCCCGGCAGGTGAGCCGAGGGAAGACAGGTAGATGCCACTCTATCAAAGAACTACTTTTGCCTCAACTTTATCTAAACGGATGGTCACCTTACAAAGGACATGACCGCTTAGGTCAGTGTCGATGGCAAATTAAAAATAATGTTTCATCTTTGCTTGAGTACATTAGATTGCGTAAGCCTAATAAATTAGCGTCAATGTCCACAGACATGCCAACTTTTGGCAGGTAATATTTTAGCGCACCATGTCAAAATACCCTTGTCGCTATACAGGCCCAAAAGCCCATGTTAAAATACCCTTGTCGCCATACAGGCCCAAAAACCCATGTTAAATTCCATTGTCGCCATACAGGCCCAAAAAGCCCATGTTAAATTCCATTGCCGCCATACAGGCCCAAAAGCCCATGTTAAATTCCATTGTCGCCATACAGGCCCAAAAGCCCATGTTAAATTCCATTGTCGCTATACAAGCCCAAAAGCCCATGTTAAATTCCATTGTCGCCATACAGGCCTAAAGCCCATGTTAAATTCCATCGTCGCCATACAGGCCCAAAAGCCCATGTTAAATTCCATTGTCGCTATATCGCTCTCATTAACTACTAATATTTTTGTGCAAGCTAGACTGTTTGTTAGTAAAGATTAATCAGCTTGGGAAAATGCATTTGAAATGTTCAGGAGTGTGAGTGGATACAACGAAGGCGACAACATGTTCAACAAAATGTTCGTAAAGTACATCTTGACCTTTAGTTTGGTTGTAGAACTGCAGTTCCAAACCACAAGGAAGCCAATGGTTTCCTGTTAGATCTCTTTGTTGTTTTTACCTTTAGTTCAAGTTAGGCAGGCAGTCATCTCACCTGCCTTGAGCAATATTCCAACGTAACTGTTGCCTTTGCGGCTGTTTCCCAGAATGGCTAAGGCTCTCTGTTAAGTGTTATAAACTGTTTAAGAGGCTGATTACCCTGGTCTACTTCAACGTGGTTTTGTTTGTTTAACAACATTTCATATAAAATGCTATACTATTAAAGCAAACGCTTGATCACGCAGGTGCTTTGCATGGGCAGATTAAAGCTTCTGAGTTACTCATGAAAGTTAATCTAGTCGTGTAACTAACTACGCTGAATCTAGTGTGAAAATTCGGATTCTCACCAAACCGGGCCAAGTGATATGCAGATTGGAGCACAACGTTTGTACTTTTGTACTTTTGATTATGATTCCGTAAATTCGCGATTAAAGAGTCCTTTATGTTTCCCCTTCATCTGATTGGTGACGAAATAATGTATTTCTATTAAAAGTTGGAGAGCTCGTCTTATACCGATCCATAATAGTTTGACCAGTGACTCGGAAAGGAAACTTGTTCATGTCAGGGAAATACATTTCGAGCTTTCGTTTACTGATGAGAACCAAGCTAGAAAAGCTGTCACCGTTAGTGGTAGCAAACGCAATCAATGAATACTAATGAGCTCACTATGATAACTTGCAACCCATCACGAAAACACGAAAGTGTTTATTGACACCCCCGCCCATCTTTCTCAAGAGCAAATTTCTGAGAAGGGGGGCGGGGCTGCGTGCATACAATATAAAGAAAGGTAACTGAAAAACTGTCATGGGCAATATTTTATGTGTATTATTCTTATAATAACAATTTAAATACTACTTTTCCCAATGTCCGTAGTACGTTGAGGATGAGTTGTACATGAATCAAGTGTATAGATTCATTCAAGCCTCGTACTGCATTCTCTAATTGCGTGTTAGTAATCTGTAGATGAGAAATATTCCTTAGAATTAGGCATTCTTAGTAGTATACACCAGTCTTGGAAGTGATTCATTGAGAAGAATTGATTTATTTAATATAACCATTCGTTGGATTTAGAGTGCTCGAAATATTTCAGACTAATCGGATTTTGTAGCGGTCGTTTTCGCTGTGAATTCGTTTAGAGATTGTACGGAATTACTGGACGATTTTGAGAAAGCCTTAAAATCAACGCTGGTTCTCATCTACCATTTTTCATCATACTCTGGTCTATGTCTCAATATAGGAAACACAAAGGTAGCAGCAGAAGTAAAACTAAATTCTACCTACAGTGTAATGCAAACTGGACTGCACTGAATTTATTTGGAACATCTAATTTTTATTCAATTTGGAAACAGCTGCTGTTATTGATTATCCTTCTAAACGCTAGGGCCGCGTAAAATGCGTGTTGATTCAATGGTCAAGAATACTTCTGACACCTGTTGTAAATATAACTGTTATAAAGTTTAGCTTTACCGAAAATTAGGGACATACAAATAACGTACTGATTCTGAGGTCAAAAAGACTTTTGACACCTGTTGCAAAAATAAGTGTTATAGTTAAAATGTTTAGGTTTGCAGAAAAAATAGGGATCTCTTGTTAGTCTTGCCAAATCCATAACAGTATGATATTAACGGGCCTAACATTCTTTTCTATACATTTATTTGAAATAAATCAAGAGATATAATTCAAATAAATATTGCTGTAAAAGGGTTGCATTAAAATTTATAGGGATATTGTCGATTTTTTTCATGACCACCGAACCAACATGGATAAGAAGACCATTACATTCAGAATGACAATGGGACATCTTTTTACACAGTTTAGTTACGGATGTCTGTAAATTCTTTTTGGGAATAGGTTATACCACTTTAATAAATTAAAAATAAATCCTTTTTGATCATAAGATTGTATAGCTTTCGTATATATCAATAAAGATGTATAACGTGGAGATAGGCGCCTTAGTGGTAAACCCAGACATGCTAACACCCAAATAATTAACATATACGTAAAGGTTTTTGTTCTTTCCTTTCTTCTTTTTTAAGTTATACAAGCAATGACTTGATAAAGATGTAAGATATGCGAATTGAAGATGAGTTGTGGATATGATTTGACGACTTTAGGATTGCCTATTCACTTAAAACTAATTTAATTATTTTCATGATCTGCTGTCTGCAAGGAAAGCCTTTAATATGGAACTAGTTTTGAATATGACAGATACTAACACGAGTCTATTATTAATCAGGGCATACGTTGCATCATCAAAATAAAGTGGAAAAAAGATAAGATCAAAGCTGACGAAGTGAAAAACATATTAATTTTGAACACTGAAATGTATAGTTGTTGAATCACAAAAACAAAACGGTTTTTAAAAAGATATTTAAACTGAATTGTCAAGTGGAAAAATAGATTGACAATAAGTATTGTAGTTATGAAACACTTAAGCATGGTGGTTTTTGTAACCTTTGGTACAATGTTGAATATTTTGTAAAATTCTTAGCAAAGAAGGAAAATAAATTGTATTATCAGTGGGTGACTATATACATATTTAGTTATATATAAAAGGAGTCTTGCGTCAGACAAAACTAGAAAAAGTTATTAATTACATTCTACATAAATAGAAATGTACGTGTGTAATAGAATATTTGCAGTGTCTTTCAAAAGCAAACGACAAAAACTATTGATAACTCTCATCCAAATAAATAAGACTTCATTATACTAGGCATAATAAAATAATGCAAAAATAGACAAGTATCAAGCCTATAACAGGAAATAGAAGTTCTAGCGTCAAAGGTGAAAACGAGGAAGCAATACAAAATAACCATAAAATAGAATGCCGTCTGGTTTGCAGGTTATTATACCTTTGATTGCTCCTGAGAAGAAAGAAACGCTGCGTACAAGAACTACCAATCTCAGCAACAGTTTTGTAAAACGTGATTCAACATTTTCATTATTGTGCAGCTAAAATCAACTTGGCTACGTAGAAAAACTAGCACGATGACAACATAAATTCTAGAATAGCAACCAGTCCCACGTGATGATACAATCACGCTGCAATTCTTATGAGCATATTGTCGAACTGTAAGATCATTTTTGAAGCAAAGACTTGGAAACAATATAATATATTTGACCTGTATTTCTTATCAATAAATATGACAGATAACTGAATGAATCCAGTGCAGGTATGAGCAGCATTCCGGTTATGGTTTTTCTTCAAATTTAGATGCCTAATTAAAAATGTATGAAAGAATGGGACTATTATTAAAATGTTTCCCGGAAAAAGAAACTTTATACATGAAACAAATATGCATATTATTATTATTATTATTATTATTATTATTATTATTAGAATAGACCCAGTAATAATATTTCTATAAAAAGAAGTTATCCACCATTTCAAATCGAAGGATTCAAACAGGATCACCTTGCACTCAACCGCAGATACCTATAAGAATAAGTATAGTAAAATGATAATAATAATACAGACACCATTCTTCCGGCATTTTTAAAAAGGGAGGACCAACAAAGTGTTCCCCCGGATATAAATCTTTTATGCCTACATTTGTCAGTTATCCGGAAAACGAAATCTTAGTCCAAACTGAGTCCTAATAATCGACTTATTACTGTTATACTCTATTATGTGAAGAGAGAAATAAACCAAATCCGCACCTTTTCCGAAGATATCGCAACAGTTAGAAAAGTGAGGCCAAGAAAGAGAAACAATGTGGTTTCAAATAAAAGTTAGAAGTTAGAATTTAGACTCAATTTAGACAAAATTTATCAATCCATCAGTCATCAATCAAATAATCATTCTGATCTATTCTATTCTATTCTGTACTCCCCTGTGGGCTCGAGGTTGCAGTAGATGATCCTGGTAACTGTGTAGAGAGAGGCTATGACTGCGTACTACTGCAGCCTGCACTTCAGCTAGACGAGTGGTCAGAGAGGGCCAGGTCTAATCCATCCGCTAATCACGCCAAGTTTCAGTGGCTGTTAAATAAATTCAATTTCGCTATCTCCATAACTTTGCAAGGTAGTTACTATCATAGCCCTAACATGATAAACAACAATGAGCGAGAATCTCTATCCCTTGGTTGGGTTATAAGGCGGATCAGTAGAACAGTTGGCAAAATATTAACATTCCTTTGTGCCAAAACACACAGAAACCTTAACCATAAGTGTAAAACCTGGACTCAAAAGGAGCAGGAATAATACAGCAACTTACCCAGATGAGGAAACGGTTCTGAGTCAGGAAAATTGGTCACGCGTTCTCATTATTACTGAATTCAGTACTTAGAATCACAAGATAACCAAGCTATCACTGTTTCTGGTAGCTAAAACACTTCAGGCTTGCATTGGAGAACCAAAGAGTGTTAAAATCTTTCCTCGGGTATATTGCTGGTAACCTTTACCTTCAGATCTCTCTCTAATAATCTCTTTCACTCAGAGAAAATTTAGGAGATACTGTTACGTATATGTAATTAAATTGCTTATGTGTTAGTTTTAAAATTCTTTTTTATTTTATTTTTGTTTCATTACATTTTATTGTAATGATTATTTTCACGGGATTCGAAATTCTTTTTCAGTAATTCTGTTTATCTAAGATGTAAAACGTGTTACATTTGCAATATTTTTAGTTCACCTTGGTCTGCGGTATTGTAAGCGCTACGCAAAAACGATTGGCTATTGCCAAGGTCATTTCCTTTAGCCTGAATAAATAATGTTTTATTTTTAAATCTATTTCAGAGTGAAAGTAGGTAGGGGTTCTTCCTACGTGACAAACTGCATCTTTGCTATTGCGTTGTTCGAGAGTTAAGAGACCATTCATGTCGAAGGGTTCTACGTCACTCTTGGATGATTCGGCCAATCCTATCCCTATTAAAATTTTAAGGGATACAGGAGCTTCTCAGAATGTTTTAGTGTCAGGTATTTTGCCTTCTTCTGAGACATCCTGTTCTAATGAGAGTGTTCTCATTCAGGGAGTAGAATGCGGCTTTGTTAATGCTCCTCTCCAGTCTGTAAATTTGTCATCAGACTTAGTTTCAGGACCTGTGACAGTCGGTATAATGTCTAACTTACCCGTTGAGGGCATTCATTTGTTGCTAGGCAACGACCTAGCTGCAGACAAGGTTGTGGTTAATCCACTTGTAACTGACAAGCCTTCTTTGGATCAGAAAGTTGATCCTATTGAAAAAGAATACCCTGAGTTATACCCAGCTTGTGTAATTACCAGAGCTATGTCAAAGAAAGCTCTTGAGAATGATTTTGATAAGGAAAATATTTTTTTAGCTGACACATGTATTGGTTAGGCTTTTGATGAGGTCACTTTCACTTCTAATTTGGATCAATCAGGTGGTATTGATCACACTGATCCTCTTTTAAATACTCATTCTCTTTTATCTAATCAGGGTGATAAACGACAATCACTTGTCGTCGAACAGGAAAAAGATCCTGAGATCTCCTGTTTGTTTCAGAGGGTCATTAGTGAAACTGAAGCCACTGAAGTACCCGTCTGTTATTTCATTAAAAATGGAATTCTTATGAGAAAATGGAGACCTCCCGAGGTACCTGCTAATGACGAGTGGTCAGTGAACTATCAGATTGTAGTTCCAAAATCTTACAGACAGGAAATACTTAGTTTGGCAGATGAAACTCCTCTGGCTGGTCATTTCGGGATAAATAAAACTTATCACATGATCTTGACTCACTTTTATTTGCCAAAAATCAAAAGTGATGTTTGTAATTTTGTAGATCTTGTCATACTTGTCAAATGGTAGGGAAACCCAATCAGAAGATATCCAAGGCTCATCTGCAACCAATTCCTGCATTTGACGAACCATTTAGCAGAATTACGGTAGACTGTGTTAGTCCTTTACCTAAGACCAAGCCAGGCAACCAATATTTGTTGACCAGTATGTGTGCGTCAACAAGATTCCCAGACACAATTCCTTTGAGGAATATTATAGTAAAAGCTTTGATAAAGCTTTTTACTCAGTTTGGCCTTCCAAAATCTGTCCAATCAGGTCAAAGGTCAAATTTCATGTCTGGACTTTTCCAGCATGTTATGCTTGAATTTGGCACTCCGCAATTCAAGTCAAAAGTGAAACTATGATTTCACAAAACTTTACTTGAGAGAACATTTGAGTTTTGTAATAGAGTTCCTTTTCTCTTGCTCATTCTTCAAAATTTTCTTCAAGTTAGATTTTACGGCCCTTACAAAGTAAAGAAGAAATTGAATGAGTTAAATTATAAGTATAGTACTCTGGTCTAAATAAATTATTGGAATACTAGTATATTGTAAGAGATAGCCAAGTAAATCATACAATTAATTTAGTTTTACCTGTCCCACCAACTGAGGATTTAAGTGAAGAAATTCAATTGGACACCGTTGAACTTGGAGCAACAAATCTTCGGAATTCGGAAATTATGAAAGATCTAGACCAGAAACTTTTACATTTGCAACAACAAGAAAGAAATGAACTTAAACAGCTATTATTCGAATATGAGCACTTGTTTCCGGATATTCCTACGAGGACAAACAAAATTTTTCATGACGTTGAAATTGTAGATTCAAAACCTGTGAAACAACAGCCATACAGGATGAACCCTCTCAAACAGGAATACTTGAAAAAGGAAATTCAGTATTTGTTGGAGAACGATTTCACAGAGCCCAGTAAAAGTGATTGGAGTTCACCATGCATACTTGTTCCGAAACCGGATGAAACTTTCCGTATGTGCACTGATTATAGGAAAGTGAACAGTGTGACAAAAACAGATTCATTTCCATTACCAAGGATTGATGATTGTATTGATAAAATTGGGAATGCCAAGCACGTCACCAAATTTGACCTTCTGAAAGGATTTTGGCAAATTCTACTTATGGAAAGAGCGAAAGAAATTTCGGCGTTTGTGACTCCAGATGGACTCTATCAATATAAAGTAATGCCGTTTGGGATGAAGGGTTCCCCAAGTACGTTTCAACGCTTGATGAATATGATTACTTCCGGACTAGATAATTGTGATGCTTATATTGATGATGTCATCATCTACAACGTCACCTGGAAAGGATATCTAGCCACGATTCGGAAATCCCTTGAAAGACTCACTGATGCTAAGTTGACAATCAATTTATCTAAAAGTGAGTTCTGCCGTGCTTATGTAACTTTCCTAGGACATATTGTGGGACATGGTCAAGTTAAACCTATTGATGCTAAGGTGAAGGCTATCTCTGATTTTCCTGTGCCTGTCAGTAAAAAGCAATTAATGCGATTTTTGGGTATGGCCGGATACTATCGAAAGTTTTGTTCCAATTTTTCCAATATTACTGAACCTCTGACAAATTTGTTAAGTATGAGAAACAAGTTTCTCTGGACCGAAAAAATGTCAGGAAGCTTTCGATAGGTTAAAAGCCATACTCAAAAGTGTGCCGGTTCTAACAGCTCCAAAATTTCAATCAGTCTTTTAAATTGTCTGTGGATGCAAGTGATGTTGGGGTTGGAGCAGTATTGATTCAAGAAGACAACAATGGTATTGATCACCCAGTGTGCTATTTCTCTAAGAAATTAAATAGGCACCAAAGAAATTACTCAACAATCGAGAAGGAATGTTTGGCTTTAAAATTGGCATTACAACATTTTGAGGTTTCCATTAGCTCAGCTCCTTCTCCGGTTGTTGTGTATACTTTCATCGAAAAGATGAAAAATAAAAATCAAAGATTATTAAGGTGGAGTTTGTTTTTGCAAGAGTATAATCTCAACATCAGGCACATCAAAGGAAAAGACAATTTGATTGCAGATGCACTTTCCCGTGTATAGAAATATTATTTCATATACACATTATATAATTCATAAGAATTTTCATGTAATTTTGTTTACCTCATGTATAACTTGCATATGGTAAAAAGAAAGTTTTATGTGTTATGTATATTAATTAAATTGCTTGTGTGTTAGTTTTAAAATTCCTTTTTATTTTATTTTTGTTTCATGACATATTATTGTAATGATTATTGAAAGGATTCGAAATTCTTTTCCAGTAATTCGATATTTTCTTTTAGTAAATTTTGTTTATCTAAGACGTAAAACGTGTTACATGAGAATTATTTTTAGTTAACCTAGTTCGTCTTGGGTTGGGAAGTTCGTAAACAGGAAGTTAAAATGATTGGTCAGTTTCAAGGCCATACATTGCTTGCGTGATCACCATGTGTAAACAATGTTTTTTTATTATTGGTTCTTAATTGGGGCTACACGGGCGTACGTGATAAATGTCTTATAGTAAGAGACAACATGACCCATCTCGCGAGACTTGAAATGATGTTTTGGGGGTTTAAATACGCATTCTTAATATTTTTCTGTCAGAGTCGTTTAACATCTTGAAGGAACATGGTATTTTTTATTTGTTGCCAGATTGTTTGTTTTTCATCAGTTATTTTTGGATTTAATAATTTCTTCCTAGGAAATTCAACAAGTGGACTTTTTTACAAAAAAATTCTGAAATATATTCAGTGGACATTTATTCTGGAATTATTCGGAAACAAAAACTGTGATTCAATTGAGGAATTGTTGATATTTGTACAAGGACCACATCTGACGTCATCGCCTTCCATTTCGGTATGTCGTCGAGATTCGAACCTGGATTCTAATAGAACTATTTAGTGATAGGACTTGTATTTTTCATTCTTAGGATTAAATTTTGGCTTATATTCACAAACCGTAAGTCCTATTTACCAATTTTTACATTGTTTTCTAGGGAAATAAATTATTTTGTTAAAATATACAAAGCTTGTTGGCTTTCACTCTTTTCTTTGTTACTGAGTAAGAGCCCTTGTCACGTAACAATATGTTAAAATTCAAATAATGTAGATTAACTCAACCATAACTTATAAACTATGACACATATCAAGGTTAGTGAGTTATTCTACATTATTACATAACACAGGTTGGTTCGATTTTGGAATAAAAAAAACTGAAAAGATCCTACATAGTGTGTTTATTATTTCAAGAATACATAATAGTTCAGGTTCATCCTCATAGTTACGACAATAAGCAGCTTTACCAGATATTACATTATTGCATATGTATTAGGACATGTTTACTTTGGGACAGCAAACTGTTCAAGTCCTTCAAGCCATGATAAAATTTCGAGAATGTAGAGTAATATTAGATTTTTAGATTTACGAGTTTAAACATATCATTAAGATGTACCTCAAATACTGAAATTGGCTTACTTTAAGTAAAGACGAAAAACACGATAAATAATATACGTTTTGGTCAATTATATAAGAATTGTATGCATGGTCAGGTCTGAAAGAAAATAGTGAAATTTTAAATTGAAATAGGATATTAAGATCAAACACATATTGAAACCAAATGTCTTTTTCTAAGGAGGACACACTCGCTAACATCACTTGATAGATAGGATACATGACTATAAGACCTCGATGTATATGCAGATGTCAAACAGTGACGTGGCTTTCAAACATTTTCTTTACTGAACAGTACCTGAGAATTGCACCATCTCGGACAATATTTATGTGCATATATTTTACTGCTCCTGCAACTTCGTGGTTTATTCTACTACTTCCCCACCCATCAAAGAGATACCGCTAGGTGCATGACGCATATCTGATATACGTATTCTAACATAACTGCAATCTTTTGTTTTAAGATCTCCGAACATCAATCACTTGCATTGCATGGAGTTTGTCAGAATAACTGATTACAAAATTATTGATTATTCGATACCAGTGATACATTTTGGAAGGCGAGAACAAATCCAGTTGTGAAATAGTGTCATAAACGTTCCACCGGAGTATGCATAACATGGATTGCGATAACTTCAAGAAAGTTGAATTTGGAGGTTTAGAACTCAGGGATAATACTTGGGAATAAACCTATATGTACACAGCATTCTGCTATCACTGAAAGAGGTATCATAAGCAACTTTGTCTCATTCGTGTAACCTTTGCCATTTTCACGAATTGTACACAATAAACTAGGGCTCTATGTGCATTATGCTGAAATATCTTTACTCTATAATTCCCTTGATCAATCCTTTTTTTACTTAATTGTTGTGAATTAATGATAAAATTGTATTTCCACACTTACTTTGACAAAGGCAAAGTATGCACCAACATAATTATCATGCACACCGCCACCCTCTGCAAATAATTAAAGAGTATATATAACTATAAGCACTGTTTTCTTTAGCGCTCTTCGCTACATCCTACGTATCACAGCTGATGTAATAGCCACGGCCTATCAATACAGTCAGCTTGGTGGGGTCAACCAACATTTCCGAAGATCCAGCAAGCCCACTTGATCTTTACCACCCCGTTACGCTTAGGTATATACAATAAAGTGTCGGCACGTGGTTTATAACACCGTATCAAGTGTTGGTACACACATTGTCAGGTATTCTTTTGAGTGCTGAGACAGGATCTAGGCACTCGAATTACTTTTATTAGTAATAGCATTTGGGTTTCACATTTACTAGCATAATTTATTTGCGGAAGCAGCTGATCACGTTGCGCTTTGAAGTAAACAACGCCTGCTGGTTTTATGCGTGGTACATACAGCATTGAATTTCAGCCAATTTAGCTGTATTTACTCACAAATGTCAAATGCTTGCCACAAACTTATATAGTATATCGGTAGCTATAGAAACCGTTAAAATTCAAGTCTTGTTTGAAGGTATAATAGTTTCCTTCCTTGTGTGATTCACATATTTTACAATGCCGTTCCTTTATGCACACTCAGTATTTGTATAAGCGTTGGTGACTTTATGGTCGTTTATTGAATTTTAATGAAAAGGTCATATCGACGCAACATAAATCAGGGTATGTTTAATGCAAGAAATCCGTTTATAAATATCACTATGATTTCATTGTTTACAAATGATTATATAAAGCTTTGCATGTTTTAGAGTTTCAACGCATTATTGAAATGCAAAACAGAATCATTATGTCACAAACCTTGAATAACAGTTTGTGGATACCTTGTAATTCAGAAAACAAATAAGCCATTGATTTTAGTGTCCAAACCTCAAAGGCGAGAGTCACTGTCTTTGGAAGAAAATGGCTTCTGCACAATTGTTTCAGTTCTCGACCGCATTCTTTCATCATCGTTTGAAGAGGTCTTGTACGTAAGGTATGGACGAGGCCTATTGCTTTAATTTTCATAAGGTAAGTAATTACATTCCTTTTGGCTCAGATAAAAATAGGTTGCAGGAGTAACTATTTATTCTAGAGTCAGTCTCTCTAGCAAACGTTTTGGATGGCCTGGACTTAGGGAATAAAGAAGTCTGTAGAATTTGTGGTCTTGACCTCAGAGGTCCAAATCATGGCAATAGTCCCAATAAAGATAGGATTATACCTGTACAGAAACTGTAGTTCAAGGCCAAAGAGCTTGAAAGAAGGTCAAGGACACAGTAACCCATTGGTCAATAATCTCAAGAGCCAGCTTTGTCCTTCAAATTCGTACGTAGAGGACTATTAAGCGTGGGGTTGGCTTATAATGTATAATTCACGGTGCTCTTGATTATCAACGTTTCACTTGGTAATATTTTGTTCCGTCTAGCGCAGAACGACGATTTGATTTTAAATGACTGTATGACCAAATATTTTTCAAATGGTACACTACAGAGTGAGATCAAATTGGTTACCAATTTCTTATTTCTTATTCCCGATTCAGTAAGGAATAAGTAACCAGTTACCTATTCAATAAAGAATAAGCAACCAATTACCTACTCCCAGTTAAGAAGTGTTGATATTGAGGTTTTGCTTCTTTTTATAGACTGATTCAACAAGTAATAAGTAATCACCTACATATGTTCGATCCACAAAATGCTGCATCAGTTTTGTACACTCTTTGGGGCATTCATAGCATCTGGTCCACGTAGACTTCTGTACCTAGAGACGATATATTTAGTCGATCCCTATCAGTGAGATAGGAGTGTTCTTGTTAGTACCAACTATATTAGGAGTGTTCTTGTTAGTACCAACTATACAAAACTGAGAGAGAGAGAGAGAGAGAGAGAGAGAGAGAGAGAGAGAGAGAGAGAGAGTACCAATTATATTAAAATTAGCAATGATGTGTGAGAGAGAGAGAGAGGACCAATTATATTAAAAATAAGCAATGACGTGAACGATGGCTTAAAGTATTTTCATATGAAACCCTCTTGGACAGCCTCCAGTTAGGAAAAGTTTCCAACAGTAAAAAATATTAGAACAAAAATTGTTGAGCAGATTTCAAGAAATATGTGCGGGGTATGACATAGGTAGTAAGGTAGTTCAATCAACTTTGATTTGAATCAATAAATCAATCAATCAACCCTACCAATATCTACGGACCCTTGTATTTACTCTTCCAAAAATATTTGATAATATCCTTTTTTGAGAGTTTAACTCTAGGGATATTTTCAACCAACAAAAGAAGTTTTGATGAATTTAGTCGAAGTAATCAGCGAAATAAAGAGCAACTTTTGAGTGCCGACAATGCAAAACAGGTACCATGTGGATCGATTCTATCAACATTTTGCACCAATTGAACCCCTACTTAAAGGATGTTAATTTCAACGCCTCTTGGCCAGTTTACAGGTCGCGAACTGTTCCAACAGTAGGACAAATTTAATGAAAAGTAGTTGAGCCAGTTTCGAGAAATAGTGAGCTAAATATATCGTAGATATAATAAAGCCCATAAAATGATTACCCCTTATGTACATACATGAACTCTACAATTTCCTCCATATATTATTTAAAAGTAATATTTACAAACTTTCTCGTTACGAATCGGAGAAAGATGAAGACATATACGGGTAGCAGTGATGTAAACCGGTATGGAGAGTAACATATTTTTCATCACGTGAACCCATACTTAGAAAATGTTTATTTTAAACCCTCTGAAATTTTCTGGTTAGAGATTATGTCGAAGATTAGAATAATTTTATAGAAACTTCGCCCGGCCGATTCACAAAGACCATAAGAAGACAAATCCTTTATTGCCCGTACGGCCCAAACATGCTATAGCGATTTTCCCTTGCATCTTCGGTCTGCCGTTTTGATAGGTATACCAGTATTGAAAATTGGATGGTCATGTTAAGAATAGACTCGTCGGGTAACATCATAAGTCACGTGGTGCCAGTGTATATAAAGGCCGGCTGTGAGATGAATGGTGATTTTGTGTATGTACTTTCCTCAAAGAAGAAGGTAATCATGAGGCTTTCCACTATTCTAGCAGTATTAAAGATGAAAAAGAGAATCGTTGTTTTATCTTCTTCGCATAGGCATTGATCATTTTTTGAGATTTTATGTATAGGAACATCATCGGCACCTAGAAATACTGTCGAAATTCGTAAAGCTGTATCAGACAAGTAACAGGGAACAAATGAGTACCAGCTGTGTAAAGCATGTACACTGGAGACTGATTCTATCAACATTTAGTACTTACGGAATCACTACTTAAAGGACTTTGAGTGTATTTCTCTTTTGCAGGTTTTTGTCATGGTTTTGCTGTAATAGTAGGAAAAGTTAAGTGAAAATTCGAATAACCGATTGCGAAAATGTGGGCTAAATATCCGGAAGCCCGATACAAAATCGTCGAAGGTTATAAAATATTACGTCCCTGTTGGGAAAGTAACATTCTCCTGAAATAATTTTGAAATGGACCCTTCTTTGAGATTTTGCATGTAGGATATTTTCAAACCACAAAAGAAACCTGAGCGAATTTCATCGGGAGGAATCGGAGGAATATTAGGGTCCTTATGGGTACCGGCTATATAAGACCGTCAGAGACGTGGACCGATTCTATTAATATATCACACTACGTGCACCCTTACTAAGAAAGCTTTGATTTCAAACTCTCTTTGAAAGACTCGACTTTAGGACATGCTGCAATAGTAGCAAATGTTTAGAGAATTTTATTTTAGCCTATTTCGAGAAATATGGAGGTAAATATATGGTAGTTATAACAACGAACATAAAGGAGATTACATCTCAAGATCGTTCATGGACAGTACAGTCTCCTACTGAAACGAGTTAACACTCATCATTCCTTGATAGTTTGCACTTAGGGATATATTCGACTCCCAAGACGAAGTGTTGACGAAATTCGACAAGAGAAATCAGGGAAAGAAGAGGGTCTTTATAGATACCGGCAACATAAAACTGGCATCGTGAGGACTGATAAAATCAAAATTGTGCAATACGGGAACCCAACCTAGGGAATTTCGATTTTAAGCCATCATTGACAGTTTTTAGTCATGAATTCGCCCCACTGAAAACGGGGAAAATTGGTCAAGACGATTTCGAGACATATGGAGTAAATACGAAGCACCTACTAGAATGCCCATAATGTAATTACATTTTAAGTCTACATCATCTCCTCAGAGGATATTGTCATGAAGCCATCTTTTAGATTTTGCATCTGGGGATATATTCGACCCTCAGTAGAAGTATTGAGGAAATTCGTCTACTGTATCAGAGATAAAAATGTGGCTTATTATGGGTAGAAACTTTGTAAAGCGTGTTAATAGTAGAAACAATCTATCGACCCTTTGAAATACGTTAACCCCTACACAGATAATTTTTATTTCAACCCCTCTTTAGATTTTTCTCGTTAAGGACCTGCTCCAACAGAGGAACGGTTTAGACGAAATTAGTCAAGCTGATTTTGATATATCGAAAAAGTTGTGGTTATATGAAAGACCGAAATGACGTTATATCTTTCCTCCATACATGGACCCTAACATCCTCACCTCAGAGGTGTTGGACATGGACCATTCTTTGCGAATTTAGATCTTGGGACTGGTTTAGCACTCAGAAGAAGTGTTGACGAAATCCCATACGCGGGATCAGAGAAATGGGGGGAGTGATTATGGGTACAGATTATAAAATATTGGTACACAGTGGATCGTTTGTAGCAACATTTGAATTTACTGAATTTTGATTTCATATTCTCGTTGACAGTTTTTCGGTCAGAGAATTGGTCCAAGGAAATGAAAAGTTTAGACTACATACGTTTAACATATTTAGAGATATCGGACGTTAAATGTATCATACTTATGAAAAAGGCCTGTAAAGGGATTGAATTTTACCATGACTTATGAGACCTTACATATCCTCCTCAGATGATTCTGATATGGGCCCTTCTTTGACATTTTGTATCGAGTTATCTCTTCGATCCTCACAAGAAGTTTGGACGAAATTGTCAGAGACGAATGGGAGAAATGCGAGGGTCCTTCTGTGCACCAGCCATAAAATGTCGTTAAAGAAAATAGCGATTAAAACTATGTGGTATCACTAAAAAGCCTGTATTCTAATTATATCGGACAAAAATATACAATCCTCAATTAATTTTGGTATGGATATTTTATTGAGATTTAGTATCTAAGGATTTGTTCATCTCCGAGAAGTTATAATGGTAAAATTCGATGAGCTTAATCAGGCAAATATGTGGGTACTAATGGCTGCCAACGTGTGTGTGTGTGTGTGTGTGTGTGTGTGTGTGTGTGTGGTGTTTACTTTTAACGTAGCTTTAACAATTTGAGTCATATCGCTATAATGTCTGCAGAATGACAGTTCATAGCGATGTATAGCACTGGGGCATCATTCCGCCGACATATGGCATCATGTCCCACCTAGTCATATTACCCTGACACCAGGCCGACCAGTCGTATCTCTAAGCTCTTAATGCTGAGCTCTAAGCGATTGAGCTGCTAGTACCATTTTTTAAAAGTATTTGGTTTAACCCGCGACCTTCCGCATCCGAGGCCGACGCTCAGACCACATAGGCCATCGGAGCGGTCGGGAAACTTTCTATACAGGGACGTGCTCCAACAAGTAGAAAAGTATATTAAAAAAATCATCGATCCGATTTCGATAAATCAGTTGTTAAATATCTGATCATCTTTCTATTGGCTTTTCGTAACCAACCCATAAGCACCCTCCTATTTCTTTTACTAAATGAATTGCCCGATACTAATACATCAGGTGTACGATCGCCATAAATCCGGCACTCACATGGGTTTTGTATTGTTTGTTTGGGGGATTGGGGGGGGGGGGAGGCAGTTCGCGGGTGAGTGTGTTTGTTTGGGTTATTTTAGCAAGAAAAGTAATAAAATTAGTTTTGCCAGCTAGGTGGGATTCAGACAAGAGTCATTTCTCCTTATATTGGGGGATTTACGCTAAATTCCCTCCATATTTAAATTGTTACTTCCGCTCATACTAGGAAGCACATCCTTTTACAGACCTTACAAAATGTTTTCCACCTGTGCCTTTTGAGCAGTTACAACGAGCTTTCTCACAAGATGAAGTACACTCCAACTATATTTCTGTCTTTTTTCTATCCGCGTAGAAAAATGTACACTTTATTGATATAACTTTGCCGTTCGAGAACATCTCAAAACCATTTTAATATCCGGCACTACATCGATTTAATTATAGTACTTGACGAAGTATATAAACGCTATTAAGTAACTGTATAGTATTACATAAGGTCGTTTCATGTAATTGTTACTTTCATAGACATTTCTGCTAGATATTCGTGTCCTCTTTCACAAAGTTATTGACGTCACTTGCATTATGCTAGCGTTTTACTTTACGTAATTACAGATGTCAACACAATAGGCAGGATTAAGTGCATCTGGTACAAACCCTTTAAGATGGCGGAAGATAACCATTCTACAGTAGGACATGTGTGGAGTGCAGTTCGGGTTACACATGTGACATTTGCGCACTATGGCTGGAAAATATATAGGCAAGTCTCTTGGTCAAGCAGGGTGAACTTGAGTAAGCAAGAAAATGCCCGATCAAAGCTATTTACCCTATTGATATTGTCACCGATGCTGAATCCGTGAACAACGTTCTACAGGAAGTGGGTTCAACGGTCCAGAAGAGATTAAGCGGGCCATATTATTATCTTTTTGACATAGAGGTCCAACCCATAACATCGGAAGAGATCTTAACAAGAAATATGCATGTATCGAAAACCCAAAATTGTAAATAAAACTTAGTATATATCAAAATCTAGTAGAGCGCTACTACACTACAAAGCTCCCTTTTTATAACAGACAGGATTCCAGGCGGTTTATGAAAATACCCATCAATGTACCTGTCCAAATTACTCAAGTGTTTATTGAAGCCTTTGTGTACGTGTTTTATCTCGAGCAAAGTTCTGGAGAGAGAGAGAGAGAGAGAGAGAGAGAGAGAGAGAGAGAGAGAAGCAATGTCTAATAAAAGATTACTGCAGTAAATGTAATGAGCCCAACATTTGTTAGGACCAAATACCTAATTGCTCTTCTTATTTTCCATTTGCCAAGTTGAGTATGTGTGTGTGATTTGTATTTTTAACGTAGTTTTAACAGTTTTTCAGTCATATCGCTGCGATGTCTGCATTGTGGCAGTTTATAATGATGTCTAGAACTGGGGCATCTTGCCGCAGACCGACCAGTTCTAACACTAACCTCTTAATACGGATCACTGCCATCTCCCCTCTGTCTGCGTGGGTTCGAGTCTAGGATTCGGCCAATGTGGATATGTGAGAAAGCTTGCCAGTAGCTTTTCATGGGTCGGTGGTGCTTTCCGGGGTTTCCCCGGTTCTTCCTCCACCATTAATACTGGCCGCCATGTATAGCTTATCGTGTGCTGAAAAATGGCGTTAAAACCCACAACAACAACAAAAGGCAAATGATTGAGCAGGTGCTAATTATGAGCATTCCACTCCACACAACATAACCAGAGGCTCCCCCGGGCCATTATATCTACATTAGACTGCACTATGCGCCTTACGACGAACGTTCCTGGCGAATGCCGCTTTTATGAGTAAGCTCCTCCTGATGGTTCTATTTATAGACAACCGTTTAAATGTTGGTACCGAGCTTCGTAATGGGTGTTTGCCCAGTTTGGTAGTGTGTGTGTGTGTGTGTGTGTGTGTGTGTGTGTGTGTGTGTGTGATATAGATTTTTAACGTAGCTTTAACAATTTTCTAGTCATATCGCTACGATGTCTGCAGTGTGACAGTTTATAGTGATGTTTAGCACTGGGGCATCATGCCGCAGACATGTAGCATGATGTTCCACCCAGTCACATTATCCTGACACCAGGCCAACCAGTCCTAACACTAACCTCTTAATGTTGAGCGCCAAGCGAGGCAGCTGTTAGTACCATTTTTTGAAAGTCTTTGGTATGACTCGGCCGGGGTTCGAACCCGCGACCTCCCGCATCCGAGGCGGACGCTCTTCCACTAGGCCACCGGAGCGGTAGTTTGGTAGTGTACGCAGCTGTTAACAAGAGTCTCCTAATGAGATCCTACTTTAAGTTTGATTGTGAATGGCAGCAAAATGCTGCACGAAACCAAATTAAAATTTGCCCGAGAACAAACAAATAAATGTTCCAGGCATAGGGAAAGATTACCTTGATAGCATTTTATTACATCACTTGAAGCAAATGACACTGCACGAATTAGTTTCTTTCTTCCTTTATCTTAATGTTAGAAGAAAGTAAAATTTGGAATGAAGTAATTTTGGATGAAAAGTTTGATAGCAATTCTTTCTATTTCATAGAATCTTATTGTATGTCCAAAAATCCGATTTTACATAGAATCTTACCTACTTAGGTCTTCCATACATAACATTTTCTCTTTCTGTCTAACCCCATATTGAAAATATGACCAATATTGTTAAGGAATTCCAAATTTATCACTCCATTTGAAATGCAATATTATATTATATTCAGCGTAAGCGTGCACACAAGAAAATGCAGTTTTGTTTAAAAACAAATAAACTCATGTTTTAGTAAAATATAAGATTCAGCTGCTCAAGTGAGGAAAACAAATAATTTTTTTTACCATGAATATGTATTGTTGCGGATTTTGAAAACAATACCAAAACTGCGATTAAGACAATACTTAAACTGAATTGTCAAGCAGAAAAATAGATTGCTTAGAATTATTGCAGTTCTGAAAAATTTTATACAATGTGGAGAGTGTCAAATTTGATATCACGTGGAGTTTGTAAAATTGTATGCAAAGTGATGTTTGAAAAATTTGATACAAAGTTGAATAGTCTTGTAAAATTCTTATAAAAAATGGAATTTGAATTGTACTATCAATGTTTGGCTATATACATCTTTTGTGCTACACAGAATGAGGCGTATGCACGATAAGACTGTAGGAATGTCTTGATTACATTCAACCTAAAGTTTTACCATAGAAACTTACGTGTGTCATAGAATTTTCGAAATGCCGTTCAAAAGCAAACCAAGAAAAGGTACTGATAACTATAATCCTTCATCCTGCTAGGCATAACAAAAGAGTGAAAAATCATATAAAAAGGAAGCTTACAAAGTTAACTGAAACGACTAGTATAAGCATTAAAGATGATGAGCAAGAACAAATGAAACTACAATACTATGTCGTCTGCATTGCGGATAATTACAAATGAAATTACTCTTGACACAAAGACAACATATACAATAACCGCTGATATCAGCAGATGTTTTGCAAAATGTGATTGATCTGGCTTCATTAATTCGCAGTAAATACCAAACTGGCGACGTAGAGAAAAGTACATCGTTTCCGCGTGAGTTGGTGAATAACAAACAGTTCCATGTGATAATGCTTTCACGTTGTAAAACATCAGCGCATATTTCTAAAATATACAACTGTTTTAAGATAAGGGTTGCAAATGATCTAACAGATTTCACCTATCTTTCTAAGCATCAAATATGAGAGAAAATAAGAGAAATATTCCAATATTTTTCGATCTTTCGGGTTTATTTTCTCTTTGAATTTAATAGCGTGATTAAAACACAAATACATTTGAAAAATGGGACATTAAATAAGAACGTGTTCAAGAAAAGAAAAGTTAATCCTGTTAGCGGAAACCATCATTATGAATCACCACCACATCATCATCATCATTGTATTTATATAAAGATGATATCCGCAGTTTCAAATCGACGAAATCGAGCACAAGCGGGGTGTCATTATCCTCAACCGCAGATGAGTAAGTGCAGTAAAATAATGTTAATACAGGAGCTACTTTCCTGAAGTTTCAAACTGAGGGAATAACAGTGTTCCCAGAATGTACAATTTATTTTGCATGCATTTTCAGTTATCCAGTTATTTCTGAAAATGAGTCAGAACAATCGATGTAATAAGTGAGACACAAAACATATCTACACCGTTTTTGAAAACAGTTTAGTATTGAAAAACGCGAAGCAGAAGAAGTGCAAGCACTAATCGATCAAATTAAATTTAGAGTTATAATTTATGCTCAGTCTATCTACCTATCCATCTACCTATATATCCATGTATCTATTTACCTATCTTCTATTCAAGTCTTCCTCACCTGTGGGTTCGGGAATGCATAATGGGACTGATGCGTCCTCGAGCATGTTGTAAGATACGAAATTGTGGAGGAATCACGTTTGCAGTCAGCCTTTCCCGTGTCGTAGGATGAGACAATCCTGGAAGTGTAATCCATCAGATGATCATGCCAGGCTTCAGGGGTATTGTAAAAGACATTCGCTTCCATTGATTTCCTTACGTTTTTAGGGTCACTACACTCATTAGAGAAACATATTGTTGTTCTTGGAATGTTGCAAAGTACATAACTTCAGAAGACGGTAGTTAAGGTCATTTGAGCAAAGTTTATTGATTTGCTCACATATACCACTCTGTGTAGCCTCCACATCAGAAACCAAAACAATGATCATATATCTCTGTCCCCTTGTTGATCTTGGATGCACTTTAGTAGCACAAGGATGGAAATATTATTATTACATTATGCGAAAGCACACCAAAACCCCAAACCTTAACTAGTACTATAAGACCTGGTGTCAAAATGATATGGAATAATTTAAAAAGTGATTCGAAAGAGAAGACTTTTCCAAGTCAGGGAAATTAACCACGAGTTTGTATTTATTCAATGCAATGAGGAGAATCGCAAGCTAACCAAGTTGTCTTGAGTCCAACAAACTATTCCTAGACATTTTGTGTGGATTCAGGAACCATAAAAAAGTATAGTCTATCATCAAATCAGATTCGAAACAGTTTTAAAGAAGCCACCCTAAAGAAAGAACACAATAAAGCCATCTTTTCTTACTTGGAGAAAGTTTATAACATCACATGAAAGTACGACAAATCCACTGACCTATTCAACCCGTGTCTAAAGGATTACCTACCTGTTTCTATCCAAGTTTCTGAAATATAGAAATTTCAGAGTTAAGGTACCTGCTTTTCTTTCTGAAATTTATCCTCGCGATGTTAATCTAATGCGGGATGTAGTATTGTTAGTCGCCCTATTCAACATCAAAATTACCAACGTAGTGAAATGCTTTACTCCAGGAAGTGACTACCTATTATACGTTGATAACTCTTTGACCTGCTGTACATCAAGGAACGTGGATACTGTTGAGCATCATTGCCTTATTGTTTACCATGAACTGACCTTTCTTCTACATAGTAGACACATCAGGGACAAATATAAAAAAAGCCATGGAGATAATGCGATCGTGGCAAACATGGCTGGAAAGGAGACCAGGAGACTACATGCCAAGAATAAAACTTAAAGAAAGATCAAAACCTGACTGACTCGACTGCATTTGGATCATCTTGTAAATATGTTATGAAAATTCTTGATCCAATACGCAGATGGGTTCTTTGACTTAGACTGGAATCATGTGAATTTTCTCTTCAGAAAGAGACTATATTAAGGCAAATAAACCATCAATTAATACGAGGTGATGCAAATTGGCTCTTTAACATGTTATCAAGCAGTCCTCCAATCCATGCAGTCCTGCAACGATATGATCTTTAGGCCCAAACACCAAATCTTGCTCACCAAATTATATTTCAATATTTGATATAAGAAATCGTCCTCACCTAGAAATAGCAAAATTCAATCTTGTCAATGTTGAAACTTCGGTATTCCCCAATGAAAACTCTTGTTAAGAAATCCTCCTAAATAATATTTGGTCTTTGCAAATTCAAAAGTTCTCAGCAAGTCCTTTTGTTTTCTGATGAAATCAGATTTTTCTGTTTAAGATATACGTACGTAGAGAGTTCAAAAGATAGAAACAAGGTACTTGCAGCTGTTATAACACTTTGTGGCACCACATCAAGAATGTTACCGGATAAATGCCCCATTTGTACCTCTCAAAATTATAATCATAGATTCCCTTTCCACGCCAATAGCTTTGTGAAACATAACATTTTAGAGCTGCTTTATGATAACTCTTACAGAAACATAATGTTCTTATACAATCTTGAAACGAAATGATTGTTAACTGCTACTGCCTAGTCACCTTGATATTAATGGTGGCAACAGAGGAAATAAAAACAAAGCTGACTTGCAATTACAGTTAAAGAATGGAAGATTCCCTATTCTGACATGAAATATCAGCTTGTTTTTCCTCCTTAGCAAAGTATGTGGAATAAAAATTATACAAACAAACTTTTGAATATCAAACCCATCATTGGAGAGTGGCATTCAGCATACAGAACAAATCCCAGAGATTAGGGGCTATTGTGTCCATCCAGTATCAGACCCATGCATATCTCCTGCAGGGTGAAATTAGAGTTCTTACCTTGCCAGTGTCCACTGACATTGTAACACATTCCTGCCGTGTGTGTCTACTTCCACTCTGAGAGACAACAGTTTCTTTTAATGCCATCTCCATGAATTACTAAGATATAATGTAGCACCAGAAGCAAACCTCAGACGGTCTCAAAGAATTCGGATCTAATCGCAAAGTTTGCCTGTATGTTTACGGATGTTATATTGTTGACTTTAATCTTTAGTTTTGAATAATGTTAACAATTTTATCTTTTAAATGTATAACCTGATGTTTATGACAATTTTTGAAGGCATTATTTTCATAGGTTTTACTACGTACGTGTATTGAAATTTTCAGAATTTGATTGTAATCTGCATCATATAGCTAGTATTACGCTGACATGCGTTATGTATAGTGCGACAGTTACTAATACTACTTATACCACGAAACTATATATCTATCTGACTATTCAGCTGTCTATCTATCAATATTATTTGATAAGTATAGTGTTGTTTCCAAACACTGATCGCTTCAGATGGCTTACAGGCATATGGTATAAATTTCTAAGATTATTATAACACATTTTAGTTGATAGGCTTACATAAACTCAAAGGAACACATTGCATGGTTCAGTTGCTTTCCATGGATCACTGCATTACATTGATTGGTTTCCTTTATGTCATGCTTGTTGTTATTTTCAACTAATTGCTGGTATTGGAGATACTACCTGCAGTCAAGGCTAGCGGACGGGTATATAAAGACAAAATAAAATCAATACCTAGAACAGAACTGACAAGAAATGGTGGAAGAAGGATGGTACAAAAATGCTCGCTGGCTTTTGTATTTTGTGATCGCTGTTGCTGTGGCAGACAAACCAGTTTTAAATCTGATGGGATTCCTGCCAATGACGGGAAACGTATGGTCTGGAGGAGGTGCGTGCCTTCCGGCCATGCAAATGGGCATCGATCATGTTAACGCACGGATGGATATCTTACCTGATTACAATCTCAAACTCATTTGGAGAGATACACAGGTCTGTTTTGAATTTTAAAATTTTTCCGAAAATAATTAAATGTAATGGAAAAAATTTCTAACGTTTAAAATTAACGAAGTTTTGAGAACTTGTTTTTAAATATTCCAATTTGTCAGAATTTCCAACCGTTCGTTAGTATTATTTTTCTTCAACTCCTTAAGGCTGATTTACATGGCCTCCTTGCTTGGTTCCTTCCGCCCATACATTCAATCATTCATTCTTCCTTTCTTGCCAATATTAGATCAATCAAAGTTTGAATACATGCCATTTAGAAATGGATAATAAACTCTCTCTCTCTCTCTCTCTCTCTCTCTCCAGTTATATTTAAGGTAAACCCACACTGAGACAGTTGGACAAAACCTACTCAATTAGGTTCAGCTGCCGTATAGTAGTATGTTACCTAATCCAAAATATATTTTGTAATAACTCCATATTTAACGATAGTGAAAAAATACAGCAACGTTTACAGACACACTATAATAAGAGAAGATGGATCGCATTTTCGCGACCATTCTTCTGTATGCATATTTCTTGTTCTATATTGTAACCTAGAGAATGGTTCTTTTGTGATAGACACTTCATTGAAATCCTTTCATTCATGTGCACGACATTTGTAGAATTACGATCTTTACTGTAAGCACTGTATGTGTGATTGTTCACATTGCTTTCGGAAAAACTTCACTGCTAAGAAAGATAGGGGCACCATTGCATATGTAATTCGAGATGGCCATGTTATATATGTACAAATACAATGATACAGCTTCAATCAAAATGTCTTGCGTGGACATGAAAAATGTTCAGATAGAAGGAACTTCGGACAAACTGAATTAGACTATACGAAACTGTTTCGCTCGCGGGATACACACACAGACACACAGATATATATATATATATATATATATATATATATATATATATATATATATATAACCTTCGACATGAATGGTTCATAATTGTCCATAATAAAATCAGACTTTGGTTTATTAGACCCAACAAATGTATTGCTTGCAATACATGACCGTGACCTTGACCTCTTAGAAATAAGAGCATTTGGAATAGGTCTGTCTTGATTCTGATGCTTATTTTTCAATTTGTAGCAATCAGAAATAACGTGTCCTTTCTTCTTGCAATAGGTACACGTATGAAGAGATAAGGTTTTCTGATCACTCTTATCCGAAACTTGATTTCTAAAAGTTGTGCCAGATTGAAATTAGAAGCGCTCGTATTGAAATACTTTTTAACCAGAAAACTGCTGAGTGGAAGACTTGCTTACAAAATAAACTTTATGAGCTACGGAATACTCGTTAGCAGTACGAGCAGCATTTTCTAAGGTTTCGACCTTATGCTCATCAAGACAAGTCTTAATGTTACTATGGACGCAATTCGTGTACTTTTCAAGTAGTACGAGTTGTCTGAGATTTTCGTAATCTTGGTGAACTTTCTTGGCTAAGCACCACCTATCAAATAGCTGCTCTTTTTCTCTTGCAAATTCGACATGTGTTTGTGCAGATTCTTTTTTATAATTCATGGATTTTTGTCGATATGCCTCAGGGACTAACTCATAACCCTTTAAGATGCATTCCTTAACCAGGTCATAGCACTCTGCTGTTCTGACAGGGAAGCAGAGATGTCTCGGGCTTTGCCAAACAGTGCAGTCTATAATATTAGAGTCCAATGCTCCCATGGCCATTTCGAATTTTCAGGAATTTTTTCAAAATGACGAAAATATTTGTCTACTTCATTTTCTCTAAAGGGGGGCAGTAACCTAATATTCTTAGTAACATCAAAACTTGAATTTGTATGTAAAGTGGGGATGTGCTTTTCACTTGCCAGCTCTAATTCTCTTAATCTAAATTTATATTCCCTTTCTTTCTTCAATCTATCTCTCTGCAATTCTCTGTCTTCCTTTTCTTTTTGCATTTGCGTTTGCATTTGTCTCTCTCTTTCCTCTTTCTCCAATTGCAAATGCATTGTTTCTCCATCTCCTCTTTCTCTAACAGCATTTTCCTCTCTCTTTCCTCCTTATCTAAACAGCATTTGCTTCTCCTCTTTCTGAAGTTCAAGCTTTCTTAACTCTGATTTCATCTTGTGTTTTAATTTTAATTCGTTTAGTTTTATGATAGATTCTGATACAGACTTACTAATCAAAACCAAACCACTGTTATCCAAAACATTCTTTTCCACCAAATATTGGACAAAAATATATTTTTTATTTCTTGCTTCGTTAAAGAAGCTTTTGCCTCAGAAAGATCATGTTTTCTGGCAAGCTGAAGCAGTTCATCTTTTTTCAAACAGTCTTACTGCTCCTGGGTAGGATTTGAAATAAAGATCTCCACTTTTGATGTCATCGTAAAAAGCTTCCTGATTTCACTAACAATTTCTAAAATGTGAAATAATATTTGGGATATAAAAAAATTCCGAAACTAGGGGAATTTAAATGTCAAAAACAAAGTTTTCTGAAATATTTTAGCAAAATTCATAATCCCGGACGAGCCCCCAATCTTCTTTTACGAGTCTATGCTCTTAAAATAAGTAACAGAGAAGAGTTAAAAAAACAAGCATTGTAAAATTTAAGAAATAATTTATTTCCCTAGAATACAAAGAGAAAAATGAGAAACAAGAACTTATGGTATTGCGAATTAAGTCCAAAAATAATCCAAGAATTAAAGACACAAGTCAAGGTAATAAAACGTCCTGAATAAAACTCAGTTTAAGTCCCAAAGAGATCTAAAATTGAAGGCGATGAAGTGTATGTTATGACCTCCGAAGTACTGATGTGTCAACAGTCTCTTGTTGAATCACAGAAATATTATTCCAGGTCTGAATTCAGTATAAATTCCAATAAATGTCTTAATCAAAAAATTTTATCAGAGCACTTTTGTATTTCCAGAGAAAATAATGACTTGATTTCAATAATTTGAGAAAAAAAAATTTCAGCCCAAACTGGTCACAATATAATACAACTTAAAGAGCTAGATGTTAAAATACAACTGGTAAAATCCTCACAGTCATAAGATAATATAGTACTCAGCTTGACCTCAAGGTCATAATTAGCATTTTCTCAAAACAACCATTACCTAAAGGAAAATAAACTTTTGGAATGTTCTAATGATCCTTGTTTATTTACAACATAATAGCCTATAAAATTTACTTGGGAATCTCCAAAACCCTAACCCCAATCAACATATTTACTCCTTCTTTGTTTACCTGAATAACAATTCGGTTAATAAGCTCATACCCATAGAGAATAATGAAGCTATTATTAGTTGTTTGCATAAATGAAATAAATTAAAATGAGTCAATCAGGTCAAGCAGAAATGAATTCAGTTTTGGACAAGGTCAAGTACAGCAAACAATGTTACATTGCAATAACACGTAATGAAATAAAATGAATTTGAAACTAACAGACAAACAATTAAATTAAATATACATAACAACTCTATGTACCTCGTCAAAATTTATACTGTTTTTGGACACTCCTATAGAAGATGTGATAAAACTTGTACAAAATTTTTCCAGAGAGAGAAAGAGAGCAAATTAGGTCAAACTTTTCCAGATTTCTCTTAGAAAATTATTTGTTTCCAAATTCTGTGTGAAATCTCAGATTGAAGTCAGTTAAGTCCATGACTTCTGGTTACCTTATGAGGCAAGAGAAAAAGCTCATTCCATTCATTCTCAATTAAATTGTCAAATAATGTCATCCATTTGCAATTAAATCTGCCTCATGATTATTGCAAATGAGTACTTTATAAATTCTTTAACAGCCCCTTTATATCCATTATTCTAAATAAAATAGATGGTGCATACATGGTAGTGCATATTAGTATCAATAATTACATTCAATTTACTTCTGTAGATTTTTATGGCACCTAAAATCCCCAGAAATTCTAAGAAATTTGCATGTAATCCAAATTTATTACGAAACTTATCAAGATTGATCCACAAACCATCTTCATTTGCAAAGTCATTGATATGGAAGATTCCTTGTCATTCCAGGGTTTCAGCATTACAGTAGAATTTCCAATAATGATAATAGGACTAATCCATGTATGTGTTTGAAGAAGCACTTTCTTGTAACTATAGATTTATAAAATTTTATGTAAACTGAAAATATGTCAATCCAAAACTCAATTAGGCATTTATAAACTCTTTTAAGAAAATCTTTTCCGAATTTTTCTTTGTTTCAGAAAAGTGCACATAACAAGTTTTTCACTTTGGGATCAAGAGTAGCCAATCTTAATAGAATGCATAAATGTATTGACATTAACCATTCTAATCTCCCATGATAGTCTTTAATAATTACTTTTCATTTAATTTGATCTCTTGCCCCACTCCAAAAAGCTTATAAAATAGAGAATGAAACTTCTGGAGTACTATATGAGCGAGACTTAGGAAACTCGTTAGGAAATATAAGTACGTTTTGATAATGCCAAAAGTTTAATAAATGTGATTTTATCAACAATGGATTAGTGATCTTTTCGACCACTGCAGAAGTAAACCTTTAATTTCCCTGAGATTGCTATCATAGTTTAATTTAACCAGGTTGTGTGGAAGATCTTATGCCAAGGTAAATTATTAGGTTGAATCCCAATCTAAATGGTATTCTGAGCAATATTTAATTTTAGTACCTGTTTTACTTCCAGTCCAGATTGCTTTTGTTTTTATAATACTTATACTAAAGCCTGAAAATGTAACGTGTTGATAAATGGGATCTATTGCTGATTTCAGAAAATTTTCTGAGTCATCAAGAGTGAATGCAATGTTATCGGCATGTTGTGAAATAAGATTTTCTATATTATATATCTGTTTTCCTATAATATTACGGTCTCTTTCTGATGTATCCGGTTTTGAAATTTATAAGAAACTTTTCATTGTTTTGGACTTTTATAGAACTTTATCGAGTTTTTTTGGATTCATTTCATAATACTGTAATGACCTCTCATATTTTCATTTATAACTTTGTTAATTAAATTATTTGTTAAGATTTACAAAGCTTGTCGGTTTTGCTTCTTTCTGTTACTCAGCTTATAACCATGGACTCATAACAATTGTCGGGATGATATGTTACTTTTAAGGAAGGCAGGGTAGATAGCATTACTGTTGGAACATAACAAGGCTTGGAAAAAATGTGTTTCTGTTTGGAATTGTTGGATAATGGAGTAGAGATGGATGTTTAGTGGTGCATGTTTGAGACACTATTTACCCTGAATACTTGACTCGATCATTTCAGTGTAATTACCTGTTCTTGCAATGTTTGTCAGTTACCTTCAGTAGTAAGAAATCTTTGGCACAAAGTGAGTAATAACTGTTAGTATCACAAATGAGTAGTCAGAAAAAAATAGTTTTAACAAAATCGTGTACAAGCATGAGTGGAACGAAAACCCACAGTAAAAAATAAAGGAAAACCAGATCACACAGGAGTTTACAAATGAGGCGTCTGACACAAGTATGAGTGATGCAGGCTTGAGGGAATTCTGGACTTCGAGGAAATAAAGCAAAGCATTCGAGGAAGCATTTAAAAACTAGTCTTCACATCTGTTATTGATGACCAGGTGAGAAAAGATGACCTTATGGAAATTATCTCAACTATTTTGAGGGAATAATTAGAGAACGCGAAGGAAGAACTGAGAAGAGAGATAGTTGCATCATGTGAAAAGGTAGTAATGGAGAGGGCAGGAAAGCGAATGGATAGAGTTGATTCACCAGAAACTGAGAACCACGAATTGCGATGAAAATCAAGAAGCAAGGAATGAAAATGACAAAATTAGGAGTCACCTAAAAGGCTCAGACAGGATATCGATTCAAGAAAGTTCAGCTTCAAACCTAATCGAACAATATTCGAGGATGATGAATGTTAATGCTTTAAGGCTGGAGAAGGAGGAAAATGAAAATTTCAGAGAGAGAGAGAGAGAGAGAGAGAGAGAGAGAGAGAGAGAGAGAGAGAGAGAGAGAGAGAGAGAATTCCGAAAATGTGAAGGAAATGAAAAGTATTTACTTTGATAACAGGAACGTAGTGGCGGTGCATAGCATTTCCTATAGACAGGGACAGCCACAGACACTTATTGTCAAATTTCGAGTTTAGATTGTAAACTTCCAATTATCAGAAAGCGGATGGATTTCAAGCAAAACAAGGGAGTAATTAATATGTCAATAAATTGACCAAACATGACGAGATCGAAAGTGCATGGTACTTTAATGGGTTTGTATTTGTTGGAACAAAACCCAAATCAGGAAAAAAAAAGATAAAATTTGACATTTATGATGAAATTTATGAGAAAATTAGAATGTAAGTACAATTTACAATGAAACTTAAGAAATTTGCCAAACAGGTATGTGGAACTTATATTTTCCTGCTAAATAGTTTTATTAACGATGTTAATATTTTTGCTTGTTTCGAAGGGATATATGGGGGGGGGGCTATTTACTTATTTATTTCTTTACTGGTTAATTCATTAATTTATTCTTTTCCTCCTCAGCTCTGTCATTAATCGATACATTCATTATGTACTCATTCACTGTGTCATAATTATCGTTAATAAATTCATTCACCAGTTTATAAATCATCTTTCATTCATACATTCATTCATTTATTTAGTCATTCGCTCCTCGTTTCCAACTGTACTCATCCATAATCAGATTTATATATATTATAATTTAATATACTTTGAACAACCTTCGACGCAGTTAGCTAGAGCTTTGTGGATAAAGCTTTACAATCTCTTAACTTTGGTGATTCTGTTTCTAAGTGTTTTAGTCTGTTTTGTTGTTGTATATGTGTGTGTGTGATAGTGTGTGTGTGTGTGTGATTTGGAATTTTAACGCAGCTTTAACAATTTTTCAGTCATATCGCGACAATATGTCATTATTTTTAGGTTGGTAGAAGATGTCGTCAAGGACAGGCTCTTACGCCTGATTTATGTATCGCCGTTGTTGAGATTTTAGCTATAAATATAAAGCAAAATGTAGATGTATGGCTACTGGTCTGTGAGTATAAACTGGGTCAGTACGCCTAGGCCCGGCCTCAGGGCAAGGCGAACGAGGCAACACCGTTGGTCCCAGCGCTTTCAGGGGCCCCGCGCTGCTGACGGAAATAAACTCCGCAATGCAGTTTTTTGCATGGATCTCATCTTTCTCTTAACACAACTATGAATATCTTGCAATGTTTTACTATTATCTAGACATAAATGTAACATAGCAAAACAAAGGCTATTTGGACTGGAAACAAAAAAATTTTGAATTAATGATTACGTCCAAGTATGGACCTTAGCTGGTCTTCTTCTAACTTTGGACAACTTGGCATTGAATTTTCTCAATACTTATTTAAAAAAATGGTGGAAATTAAGTCTAGAAAGAAACTAACGAAGGCAAAGAGAATTCTGGTAAGCTGAAGTCAAAGATACCTTTGAGTAGTAGGTAGAGTAATTGTTGTTGTTGTTGTTGTTGTTGTGGGGCTTAACGCCATTTTTCAGCACACGATAGGCTATACATGGCGGCCAGTATTAATGGTGGAGGAAGAAACCGGGAAATCCCCAGAAAGAACCACCGACCCACGAGAAGCTACTGGCACGCTTTCTCACATATCCACATTCGCCGAATCCTAGACTCAAACCCACGCAGACAGAGGTGAGATGGCAGTGATCAGTAACGGAGAGTGCTTTAGACCACTCTGCCACTCGGGGCCCCAGTAATTGTTGTAAAAACACTGCCAGTATTTTTGCATCTTTTTCTCAGCACTTCCAAATCCAAACATTGTAGCAGAACTAAATCGTACCTCATTTAAGTTTGTATCTGATTGTAAAGTAGAGAGAATTAAACGTGATGTGCTAATATCCCCAGAGAATGAGGAATGATTAAATGTGATACATTTATTCATTCATTAGGTACATTAAGATATAATGGGTTAAAAGATTACTAGGAAATTGGGATGGAGCGTGCCATAACCTAGTCAATACAACCATATTTAGAAGTATAAAGGATATTCGGAATTTAGGGAGAAGGAAATTAGATGAATTCGGTGCGATCATTAAAATATGTTTTGGAGATGTAATTTTGGCAGATCGAATTGGAAAGAAGAAGCGAAAATTCCAAAAGAGTATTTATTCCAGAAGTTTTTAAATTTTGTCCCACCTAGAATGTTCTATCAATGCAACTCCTGAAAAGAAGCCAGCACTGAATTCCGTAACAATTTAGTTGATGATCACGGTAATTTATTACCTTTCGAAATGATAAAACGGAAAGCTTTATGCGACGATTTTGGAAAAAAAATTCTGAATATCAAAAATTCCAAAATCATGGAAAGATGGAATAAAAACCCATGGCTCACAACAAATTTGACAAGAGGGTGAATAAAATAATGAACTTATAAAATCAAACTCACTGAAGTTTGTTTACAAAGAAGTTTTAAGCAAGAAACTTGGATTCAAGTATTGAATAAAAACGCATAAGTAGTGAGAGTGGTCTAAGATTTACAGCAAGGCGAAACTTTTTACTAAAGACATTGAGTTGATGTCATTTAATTTTAAAATTATTCATAGAATAATTGTCACAATTACTTTTTAAAAAAATATTAACACATTAGGCATCTTCGTTGAGAGAGAGAGAGAGAACAAAAGCATTCAACATCTTTTCTATGATAACAATATTACTTAAAAATTTTATTACCGTTTTACTCAATGTTTCGTACCTTGCTGTCCAAATATTGTACACGTGTCCAAAAAAAATAAATTTAGGAAGTGTATAATTGGACATTTTGTGCAATATCTTCCTACTTTTGGCTAAATATTATATTTACACTTACAGATTCGATATGCAAAATCCTTCCATGTATGCTTTTAAGCAAATAGATGAAACGCAAATTAGATTAAAAACTACACCGCTCAGTTATTTTTAGCTTATTTATTATAATTAAAAGGAGGACCAATTTCTTCAAAACAGCATCTATCATGAACATGTAACTTGTGCAATTCGTCATATTTATTCGAGCCCTGATTGGTGATAAACTTTTCCTTTCATTATCAACCAATCCTAGCCAGCCAAACCCGTATATAGTCTATTTTATGTTTCCCCCCTTTCTAAACTGCTTCCCAATCCTCTATATCATTAGTACAGCGAGTCCTATATCAGTCCTTGATTTACGTGACAGACCAATGGATAGTGGTACAATGCATAAGTTGCTACGACTCCATATTCTGAAATTACATAACGGAAAGAATCAAAACCAAAATGTTTTGTAAAATTTAACAAAAAATTTTATTATCAAAGTTATAGTTATATATATATATATATATATATATATATATATATATATATATATATATATATATATAGATATAGATATATATATATATATATTGTTACGTGTAGGCTCGTACAAAAGTAACAAAAGAAAAGAGTGAAGCCAACAAGCTTTGTAAGTTTTTACAAAATAATTTATTTCCCTAGAAAACAAGGTAAGAATATAAAATAGGACTTACGGTTTGTGAATATAATCCAAAAATTAATCCTAGAAATGAAAAATGTTAAGTCCTATCACTAAACAGTTCTAATTGAATCCAGGTTCGAATCTCGATGAAGTTCCAATATGGAAGGCGATGACGTCAGATGAGGTCGTTGTACTGATGGCAACAGTTCCTCGTTGAATCACAAATTTCTAATGTTCCCGTTTAGAATTCCAGAATAAATTTCCACTAAATATCTTTGTCCCAGAATTTTTATAAAGAAGAGCACTTGTGTTGTTTCTAGAGAATATAAATTATTAAATCCACAAAATAGAAGAAGTCTAAATCAACTGGCATCAACATAAAAAAACACCTTGATATCTTAAGGTGTAAAATACGACTGTAAAATCTACTAGAAAACGTATGTTTTAACCCACGATTTTAGATCACATGGTGGCTCACGTGACGGGGCTACGTGATTACTAATTTAACAGCGCAGTAAAAAAAAATGCCAATTAGCACATAGTCTAAAATAGCCCTATCTAAGAATCAGATTCTCACGCTGGAAATACATTAAAAAGAAAGGCTGTTTACAACTTAGTTAACACGGGGGCCGAACATGACCTTGGTAATGACCAATCATTTTCATTCAATGTTTACAAAATCGGAATCAAGGTCAAGAACTAGGTTAGCTAAAAATAAAATTGAAGCAAAAATTTGCGTTCTACTCAGGTCAAAACAAAAAGACTAAATTTACTGGGAAAATATCAAATCCAGTAAAAATATTATCCTTACAATAAAATGTAATGAGACAAAAATAAAAAAAAGAATTTAAAACTAACACACAAGCAATTTAATTACATATACGTAACAATGCTATATATATATATATATATATATATATATATATATATATATATATATATATATATATATATATATATATATATATATATATATATATATATATATATATATATATATATATATATAGTGGCAAATCATTTCTAATTAACAACTGGTAGAAAAGTTACCTCATATATAAAACAAACTAAAGCCCTCGTTCCTAAGGAAGTGAAAAGGAAAACGTATGAGAGATAGAATGACTATATAGTATCAAAATATCATTCAATAATCGTAGCACAAAACAGGAGCAGGTTATGAAGCACCACTTGTGCTTTGTCCGATTACAAACGGTCTCCTAATTTTGAGAGATCGTCACTCGTTCTTACTCTGATCACGCTGGTATTTGCAAACTTTGCAAACGTTCTGTTTCTATGAATTCACGCGACTTCAGCTTTCCATGAAGTCCGATGTTTTAGTGACGTCCTCCTTGATTACAAGTCTCGAACCTTTCAAATGCTTTCTTTTCACAATTCGCTCCAGTCATTTTCTCCTCGAAATCAATTGGCAGATCACCGTATGTTATCTGATTTTGTAAACAGGGCTAAACGATGAGCAATGCTGACATCCTCAACTTAGATAGGCATCCCCTGTTTTGTTTTCTTTCAACGACTATTTGCTTTTCTCTTCGTAAACGATAATGAATCCCTTCAGCTACAATTAGCACCAGAACTACAAATGAAGATGGGTAAAGGCACATCATGATAATACAAATTGAGCATTAATCAGTCTATCAACTTGCTTTATCTGATAATGTAGCCATAACTCACTCGGGTATAAACAGCAAGCGAAAGGTGTTGTATATATACAATGAGACCGAGTCAGTGTCCACTCTACGATTTTCGTGGCTTCCCTTGAGAACTGATTTGTGATTTGATACAGTATCTCCGTTTTAGCATCCTGAAGTGTATGTATGTGTGTCTGTATGCGTGTGAGTGTGTCTGAGTTCAACAAATGTTATAGAAATGAAATATTCAATGAAAATATGAGAAAAAACCGCATGTAAAATTTCAGTTTTCATAGAATATTTGTGAGACAAACTGCATGTATGTACAGCAGAGTGTCCACCTGAAATAGATCAGACCTTATTTCTTTATTTTCTTTCTACTGCAATGTTTAACGGAACAAAAAAGAAAGATTAAAGCCCAGAGAGTTCAAAGTTTCTGCTGAGCGCTCAGGCAAACATTTGCAGACAGCATACCGCTGGAGGTCTTCATTCTTGCACTATCGATTAGAACATGCATTATCATTATCGATTAGTATATGCATTACATATTTAATATCTACTAATGAAGTTATTTAGGGGAAGAACACCTTTCTCAAGCACGTGCCATCCGGATATCTGAGTGCAGCTAAAGTCACAAAATTACACGCGTCAAAAACCAGTCTGTTCGTTTAATAATGCCAGTTAAACTATATTCTATTTCATAATTTGTTGTTAGAGATTAGGAGCGATACAATACAGAAGGTAAAGGATTATAACGAAAGCCAGTGGCTTTTAATATTCTTCTATTAATGTTATATTATATGCACCTTAATATATTATTGATATTTTCACATAAACTGGCTCTATATAAAATGGTTCCAACCGAGCAAATTCTTGATTACTTTTTTCAACTACGTTTCTATTTCCTACTTTCTGTGTGTCCACCCTTTTGTGGTTTGGAACATCTGCCTAAAAGAACAAATAATATATTGCGGGGAAAACACGCACAAATTTAGCTTCGTGGTGGAAAAGCACGCGAAACTGTTATGCTACCTAGCAGCTCTGTTAACAGTAGATTAACTTTCTTTTGCCCCCTCCACCCCCTTCCCCTTAAAGAAGTCGAAGTTACCATGTCCAGATAATTTCGTATAAAATAAAAAAAAAACATCTGATTTAGATCATGTACGGCCAGATGCATTCACATGCAAAATATTATTCAAAACGAAACTGACCTGCGTACTAAAATGACTCTTACACTCACCAAAGTCGTTAACGGTCACTATAATTTTCAAAATGGCGATTCAGTTCAGTGTAAATAGCATGCTTGGTGATAGAAGATATTTGGACCTGTGCTTGTGTCTGGCTATTTTTGCTTTGAAGTTGCTGACACTGGCAATTGTAATGTATTTCCCTAATTGTATAAAATGTGTCATGGAATACGTTTCTGTAAGACGAACATAAGCGCATAATTTTTAGCAATAAGTCAGCCTTTCTTTTCGAGAAAAAGGGGAATTATACAAAAAGAGTTGAAAATGGATAATGACTAAAGTTAAATGGCAGCCAGATCCGATACGGAAAATTCCATTGTAAAGCCCTTTTTTCTGTAGGTGTGGGGGTGGGGTGGCGGGTGTAGCTAGGCGATTACTAGGAAAAGTTTAGCGCCGTCCTAGAATTACAAAGACGATGATGATGAACATGGTGATACCAATAGTAAGGTATTTTAGAGGACTAGTAGCGAAATATATTTACGAGAAACATGAGCATTAATATTTACAAAACTATTTCACATATTTTCATCAGACTGTATTGGTATATATTTCATCGAAACATCACTCTAATAAGCGTAATTACAAGTATCTATAATTGTCTCGAAAGCTTACAGTTATAGAGACCCAATTGCCTCTCAAGCTGACTGGTCTACAACTGTGGGTTTTTGAGTGTGGTGCATTGATTGGTAAATGACCATAAATAACCTCGAAGATCTACGCATTATATTTATTATAATAATGTTAGTAGCACTGATTTTAAAGCACTTCAGTCGAGTCTGTTTCATATTTGCTCGAACATGTCCTATGTTAAATAGATCACATTAGACTCGAATCCATTTCCTCTAAACTCATGCAGACGAGTTCTGGTGGCCAAAGTGATTAGAGCGTCCGCCTCGGATGCGGGAGGTCGTGGGTTCGAACCCCGACCGAGTCATACCAAAGACTTATAAAAATGGTACTGACAGATAACTCGGTAGGCGTTCAGCATTAAGAGGTAAGTGTTAGGACTGGTTGGCCTGGTGTCAGGATAATGTGACTAGGAGGGACATGCTACAGTCTGCAGCATGATGCCCTCGTGCTAGACATCACTATAAACTGCCACACTGACTGAAAAATTGTTAAAGCTACGTTAAAAATTCGAATCACACACACACACACACACACACACACACACACACACACACACACACAAATTCATGCATGCCCCACGTTAAATAGATCATTGTCAGACACTTTATATCGTGGATCATGCCAAAAATGAGGATTTTCTGAATATTTATTTATTCAGTTATTAATTAGATTGGAAAACTGTGTTGAATAGAAACATTCTAGGTCTGCTGCCCTCCGTTACAGACTAGTGTAGCAGGATGTGTTGCTCGCCCAAGTTATTGATACTGATATAAAAAGGTTTCAGTAGGAATACCGGTATATTCTGCCGGTGTATCTGAGTTTCTGTCATATTTTTTTCTTTCCACATTTCAACTCATATATAATTATGTAACAGAAAACGTGAATTTCTCATTGGTTACGTGTACAGATTTTTTAAATCCCCAAATGACCTAAGGTTTATTAAATCTAATGAATTCGTCGACTCTCTACGTATTGAAATAACGTCTGAATAATTGCTTCAAGATTATTTTTATCTCCTTATTTCAGCTTTATTAGTTTCGTCTACTAAATATGTATATGCAAACTTATTTTACCTTTGTGTCATTTACATGTAGATTTGTCTTACCTTTACGCATTTAATTAAATTTCAGCATCTCTTTAACACCTTATATGATTGAATTTATTTAACAATAAATATGAATTCAAAATTTTGATAACCCGTTGTACGAGACTCCACTATCAAATCACCTATATGCCTGAAATTCGTGATGAAAATGAAACCGATATTTTCTTTAAATTACTGACAATGTACTATCTCGTCTCCTAGTAAAATCATTAGATTCAACGAAGTGTTTGTGTGTTCATATTTGATATTTCTTGTCAAGATAAATTCCCACTCGTATCATATTTTTGGTTCATTCCTTTTCCCTTATTTTGATAAATAATATTTTCTGTCTTTCCTCAGTAAATTCCAATTTGTATCTTATTTCTCCGATACAGATTGTGTACTCGATTATACAAAGTTTGAGATTTTGCAAATCGATTAAATTCAATTTGACTGCATGTTTTGTCATATATGTTTAATTTTGCATTGTTCGATTTGTCGTGCTCTGTTACCTCTTTGTAGGTTTTGTTTTTTTGTTTT
>JAECUM010033949.1:0-10818 GCA_016617855.1 Megalonaias nervosa
ATATGTGCCGTATTCCAAACTAAATACACAAGTGCAAATTCATCATTACACAACAACATTATTAATGCGCACGTATATCTGAACACACAACATATTAGTATGAATATCCGAACACATGATATATATATATATATATATATATATATATATATATATATATATATATATATATATATATATCGGAACACGCATAATCATTGACTATAAATGTATAAACACATATAGGACAGTTGACATATATGTCTAAAAACAGACAGATAACTCATTTGAAATATATATTGGAATCACATACAATACATTTGGCATACAAATCTGAATAAATATAACATATGTAACATCACTAAATGAACACATGCATGCCATAAACTAAACAAATTAAACAACACATTTAGTGACTGAGAGGTTGCATAAATTATGCGTTGTAAATTAATGGCAGTCATATGCCACATTGTCAGTGATATGCCAGAATATTTTTAAATCTCTTCTTTGGATGACATTAGTTTCTGTTCTGAAAACTAAGTAAATAAAGTTATATTAATGTGGACGGTATTATTGCAACACACATTCTTCCTCTCCTAATTTATTTCACATTTTAGTTACCGCAAGCTTAAACTGTAGGTTATCAGATCCACAGTGTTGAATTTCGTTAATTTCTTCCCGAATCTCCGTCATAACACAAGCAGCATTATAGAACTTGACATGGTCTGTCAATGTGGCTGGGATATTCTTCCAGCTCAAATATATACCACTCTTTGTATTCTTGGTTGATTGAAAATGAAGTTTATTTTTCCTTGTATGCATGTCCATTGCTTTCCTTTTCTTCTGGTCAGGAGCGAAGAGGAGGAACAATGTCACAACATTTCACACCCGTGTTTCTACTGAGCGGAAATATGAGATTCAGTTGAGATGAGTGAGAATATCATGCTCATAAATCATGCGATATTGATCCATTCTGCAGCTTAGAGTGATCGAATAGAAATGCAAAAGCCTTCTGAAAACTTCGGCTCCGACGATAGTTCGTCCGATGCTGATCCAGTCTGCAGCTTGGCGTGATGTCATAGAAATGTAAAAGCCATCTGAGTTATTCCGACACTGATCCAGTCTGCGGGTTGGCGTGATGTCATAGAAATGTAAAAGCCATCTGAGTTATTCCGACACCGATCCAGTCTGCAGCTTGGCGTGATGGTGTGGAAATGTAAAAATCGTTTGAGCACTTTGGATCCAATGTCAACCACCAAACAATAAATTCTCAAGAATTGGTGTTAGCTTTTGTTGCAATAGTAGATAGCACATTGGTAGGGACTGAAATATAATGCAATTCCCATACATATGATTTCTTTGTCTATCTGAAAATATGCAAATCTGAAAGACTGTATTTTATTTTGAACTAAGAACGGCTTTTAAAATAGGAAAGTTGAAAACCTTCTAACATTATTTATATATTCATTGACGTAAAGATTGAAGTCCACGTGTTCACTAAGCGTTTTGCTTCACAGTCAAGTGGAAGGTGTTTTCGGGTGCTATGCATATAGATTTGAAACAAACTCTGAAACGTATTCACATTTTACATGCTAGATTTTATTCCTTATGACGAACAGTGTATTATAACCAAAGCAAGTACTCATTAGAGCATACACGGATAGTTCATTATAACCAATGTATGATGTACTCATAGCATACTCGGACACTGCATTATAACCAATGTAGGATGTACTCATAGCATACTCAAACACTGCATTACGACCAACGCATGTAGTCATTAAAGCATACTTGAAAAGTGAATTATAACCAATGTAAATGCTCATTGGAGCATAAAAGGACATTACACTGTAACCGCCCAAAGCATGTACTCATCAGACCATACAAGTACAGCGCATTATAACCAATACATGTACTCATCAGAATGTTCCCTGACAGTATATTGTAACCACCCAATGCATGTACTCATTAGAACATACACGTACAGTGCATTATGACCAATGCATGTACTCATTAGAACGTACATGGACAGTACGTTGGAACCAACCAATGCATGTACTTATTAGAATATACACGTACAGCGCATTATAACCAATACATGTACTCATTAGACCATACACGTACAGTGCATTATAACAAATACATGTACTCATTACAACATACACGTATAGTACATTGTAACCACCCAATGCATGTAAGCATTAGACCATACACGTAGAGTGCATTATAACCAATATATGTACCTATTAGAATATACACGTACAGTGCATTATAACCAACACATGTACTCATTCGAATATACAATTACAGTATATAATAATCAATGCATGTACTCATTAGGAAATACACCGACTGTTCAATGTAACCAACCAATGCATGTACTCAGAACATACACCGACAGTACATTACAACCAATACACGTACTCATTGGAGCATATACGGACACACATATATGATGTGTCCATATACTTTCTGATTATTTGTCGAAAGTCAGCTTAGTGCAAGGTAGTATTCGGACATGCACAATTGTTGATTGCTTGCATCGTTTAATATTCTTTTAAAATAACTTCAGTGAAAGGTAGTAAAATATGATTCATAATTATGTATCATTTGAATCTATTTGATGTCATTTCTCGGCACACAATTATTGGAGAATTGGAGATGAACTTAAAACATTGAAATCGAATAGTACTTATACATTATATAATATTTGAAGACATTCATCCGTAGTACTTTTCCCATAAAATAACATACACAAGTCAGATACAACAATACGCAATACAAGAGATGTTTCAAATTGTATGACATACTAAAAGGAAATCATTGAATTAAAAACTCATTATGAATGGTTGTAAAGTCCATGCTGCTATTGTATTTATTAGATGATATAGATTAAATTCTGATGCTAAATTTATTTTCTTTTTTCTCCTTGGTACCATGAAAAACTGCCAACCAGTCTCATGAAAGGGAATATTTAATTACTTACTCTTTCTGTCAGCATCCTGAAATTAAAATGAAAAACTGCCAACCAGTCTCATGAAAGGGAATATTTAATTACTTACTCTTTCTGTCAGCATCCTGAAATTAAAATGAACAAAGGACATAATATTAAAAGCTGACTACTAGTAGATATACAAAAAAGAAATGAATTCTCATTTAATGACAAAAATATAATCAAATTAAAATCTAATAGGGAGGTTGGTGGATAACGTTGTTTAATTATGGTTAAATTCTGAAAAGAACATAGGTGGTTCACAATGTCTAATGATGGTTTCATTCCGACAATATCTTCGGTGGAAGATAAGGTGTTTCCATGGTTATATTCCGACAAGAAAGTTAGTAAATGACAATGTCTAATAATGGTTACATTCCGTCAAGAATTTCGGCGAAGGGCAAGGTCTATTAATAGTTAAATTCCGGCAAGGACGTAGGTTAATGACAAGATTATTAATTGTTCTAAGTGGATCAATGTGCCTAGACAGTACTGTTTAGCCATATACGAGTTTTCAAAGTAGTGCCCATAAACGAGATTGTAGGTACCAGCATAACCTCTTAGCACAACAATGTTTAAAAAGCTACTTATGAACTAGAGTAAGGGTACAGAATTGATGTCGTCGGCAAAAGATAATTGCCTTCTGTTGGGTAAATATTTGGAATTGAGAAAAGCAATAATCAAGTGCTGAGACATTTCTAACTTATGGTATTTTGTAGCTGATTGACACATGTGTAATTCCTTTGCTAAACAATAACAATAACCACTACAAGAACACCTATAGTTTCTGGCATAGTTTGCTTAATATGTTATAGTTATTCATGCCATATACACGATTTCTTGTGTTGTACAAATCATCACAATATTCATTTACATTTAATGTAACTATTCTTTTTCTAAATTTTGAGACAGGTTAGTGAAGATATATAGATTGCTAGCTGACAAAATAAAATATATTATACATTTTGGATGCCACGTTGAAAATATAAACGAGACTTTTTCATTTTAAGATTATTTTTTTCATGCACATATCAGATAGCAAGCAGATAAGAGATTGAAATTACCTCCCAGAAACTCAGCAGTTCCTGTGAATCAACACAATGGATACCTTCGTGGGAGTTGCACCGCATTTCATCATGTTTGCGCAGAGAACTTAGCTTGTGTAGGCCTTCGTTTGTCAGGAGCGACGATTCATTGCATTTGATGCAAATCTCAAACTCAGAGCTTGGACACAGTCGGTCTGCAATCTCAGATAATGCTGTTTGCAGGTAGTTCCTTGCTGTAATACAAACAGACAGATCAGGGACCCGTCTCTTTTTGGTGTATCGTATCACAGTGGCATGGATAACACTGTCGTTCAAAGCCAATGTCAGGCTGTGGAGTTCATCCAGCTCAAAGACACAAAGACCACTATAGAGGAGATATTTCTTTCCTTCCATTCCTGGAGGCCATTTGGACAAGCACAAGGCAATGAGACTGAAGAATACAGCTACATGTATGAAATTAGTTATGGACTGGAAGCACAATGTGGGTGTTTTGGTTGTATCTCCACTCTCCCCGAGACTTTTTATGTGATCAGGTACTTTCTCGTGGATCATACAGGGGAGCCAGTAGTAGACCTGCATCAAAAGGAAAATTGATAACAAATATCGATTTCCTCGCTTAAAATGTGTAAAGTGATTAATGGCCTTGTTTAAAGACTCTAGCAACGATTTACCAAAATTTAAGGTTACGTCTTGCATCCGTAAAGTAAATGTACAAGTCAAACGTTTCTCATCAATTGCCGACTGCGATGCATGTTTGCGCAAAGTAAAATGTAAACTGAACCATTCGATCAGTCTATTAATATAAACACGTAAACTGATATTATTACTTTGTTCAGTGAATAATTTTCCTATTAAATAACTAGAATAAATCATTGAGAGAGGTTGCTTACTTCATTGTTCTCCTCATCCCATAGAGGTCCTGTAATAATATTAATCCTTTCCATTACATTCAATAGGTACTCTCGATGTTCCTGAAGATCGGGGTGATGTGACCACAGCAAATCTGTAATAATTATTACTTTCTGAGGATTTAGTCTTTCTTTGATACATAATCTATGTCTGGTATAATACATATGGATATGAATAGTCGCTATTTGGTACATTAAATATGTATACGAATGGTTTTCATTGGTACATTAGGCAAACAAATGGCCTTTTGGTATATTATAAACGTATGTGAATAATCTGTATTTGGTACATTATATATGCATTGGCTATTACATTATATATGAATATGAATAAGCTTTCTTTGGAACTCTCTTGTTTGCATGATAACAGATGAGCAATAAGCACAATGTCATTATTTAAACATTTTTCCTGCAGTAAAGATAATTATAGTGCTCATTAGAACCATATTTTGCGTGATCTTTCAGTAGGATTACAATATGCCATCACAAACGGTTATGGCTGGACGGCTGCGATGTGCACAAAATCGCAGCATACAGAAGGAAATCTAGATATTTTGATAACTGAAGTGTTTCTGCAGTCTATTGAATGTACAATTCATTGTGTGAAATCACTAACATCAAAAAGTGTGTGCGTGATGTGCGACTCATGTTGACGACAGACCACAGCAGTCGATTATTGAAGCAGTATTCATGGTTACCTCATTGTTTTATATTCTCATCTGCTGATGTCATAGCTGAGGTAAACACGTAGCAATTGCCAGTTTGTGTTTGAATTACTCGATTCAGTGTAAGCATGAAAAAGCATATACAACTTAATGTAAAGCCCCTAAGGTGTGTATAATATGTTGAATGTATATAAAAATGGAAACATCTAAGGTTCCTCCTGCTGACCTCTAGCTATGAATTGATCTGTGTTTAATCCCACTTTCATTTGGCTGCTGTGGAAGACGGGTTATTTATGACTAATTCCATGAAAGCGACTGGAATACTATGTGCGTCTAACTATAAAACTGTGTTGTTGGCTGATTGTCTACTAATAGTATTGTGTCTCACTCTATAACTCTCTTGTTGTTTGATTGTCTACTAATGATAAATGTGTCTCACTATAAAACTGTGTTGTTGGCTGTTTGTCTACTAATGAGAAGCGTCTAAATATAAAACTGCGTTGTTGGCTGATTGTCTACTAAGTGTGTCTCACTATAAAATTGTGTTGTTGGCAGATTGTCTACTAATGATAAATGTGTCTCACTATAAAACTGTGTTTTTGGCGGATTGTTTACTAATAGTAAGTGTGTCTCACTATAAAACTGTGTCGTTGTTTGATTGTCTACTAATGATAAATGTGTGTCACCATAAAACTGTATTGTTGGCTTATTGTCTACTAATAGTAATTGTATCTCACTATAAAGCTGTGTCGTTGTTTGATTGTCTACTAATGACAAATGTGTCTCACTATAAAACTGTGTTTGTTGGCTGATTGCCTGCTAATAGCAATTGTGTCTCACTATAAACCTGTGTCGTTGTTTGATTGTCTACTAATGATAAATGTGTGTCACCATAAACCTGTGTTGTTGGCTGATTGTCTACTAATAGTAATTGTGTCTCACTCTAAAACTGTGTCGTTGTTTGATTGTCTACTAATGATATATGTGTCTCACTATAAAACTGTGTTGTTGGCTGATTTTCTACTAATGCTAAGTGTCTAACTATAAAAATGGGTTGTTGGCTCATTGTCTACTAAGTATGTCTCACTATAAAACTGTGTTGTTGGCCGATTGTCTACAAATACTAAGTCTGCCCAGTTATAAACTATGTTGTTGGCATATGGTTCTTGGTCACTTATGAACACTAAGGTAAAAACATACAATCACAAAGTAACACTTTTAACAACTCACCCGAAAACCTTCTTTAAGGTAATAGAAGCAGCAACGTTTACTTAATGACTTACTCTAACATGGCCATTTTAAGGGAGAAGGTAAGATACAATAAACACCTACTTTAGAAATCAGAACTAATTTGAATTACCGACATAATCTAGCCGCAAGGAATAAGGGAAACAGGTTCCCTTGGTGTTGACATATCGAGGACATTTACTTTGTCTCCAAAATAGCTAAACTAGACCTTGTATTACTTCGTCATGTAGATCTTATATCAAAATCTTATTTACAAGAACAAAATCTACATTTTAGTTTGTTCCATATAATACTACTTCTAGATCTGTTTGAATGATCAGTGTTAATGCAAATTAGATATTCATAGCAAGCCTGGTATTCAACTAATGTATTATTACCTATGAATGTTCTAGTAACTCGCCTGGTATACAACTAACGCATTAATACATATGAATGATCTTGTAAGCTGCCTGATAGATTATTAATGTATTAATGCCTATGAATGTTCTTGTAAGTCTTCCGGTATACAAGTAATGTATTAATACCTATGAATGTTCACGGAAGTCTTCTGGTACACAAATAATGTATTAATACCTATTATGTTCTTGTAAGTCTTCTGATATACAACTAATGTATTGATACCTATGAATGTTCTTGTAAGTCTTCTGGTACACAACTAATGTATTAATACCTATGAATGTTCTTGCAAGTCTTCTGGTACACAACTAATATATTAATTCCTATGAATGTTCTTGTAAATCTTTCGGTATACAACTAATGTATTAATACCTATGAATGTTTTTGCAAGTCTTCTGGTACACAACTAATGTATTAATATCTATGAATGTTCTTGTAAGCCTTCTGGTATACAACTAATGTATTAATACCTATGAATGTTTTTGCAAGTCTTCTGGTATACAACTAATGTATTAATACCTATGAATGTTCTTGTAAGCCTTCTGGTATACAACTAATGTATTAATACCTATGAATGTTCTTGCAAGTCTGCTGGTACACAACTAATGTATTAATACCCATATACGTTCTTGCAGGTGTGGTGGTACACAACTAATGTATTAATACCTATGAATGTTCTTGTAAGTCTTCTGGTACACAACTAATGTATTAATACCTATGAATGTTCTTGTAAGTCTTCTGGTACACAACTAATGTATTAATACCTATGTACGTTCTTGTAAGTCTTCCGGTGTACAACTAATGTATTAATACCTATGAATGTTCTTGTAAGTCTTCCGGTATACAACTAATGTATTAATACCTATGAATGTTCTTGCAAGCCGCCCATTTCTCTTAAACTCGGACCACTTGTCTGCTAACTCTTGACGTGTCTTAATGAGCTTGTTCGATTCAATGAATGTGGTCAGTCCACGTATCAACAGTTCAGGATCAAGAATAACTTTGTGTCGGAGCCTCTCCGTGCTGCACAAAATATAAGAAAAGCCAATGAAACAAAGAAAATGTAAATGAAACAGGGCAAACACAAACTATGTGCTTTATCTTTTTCAATGTGAAAGTTAGTTGTATTTCGTAATTGTATTTCCCAAAGTGTAATCTTAAGTTTAGTATATGAACATACATTTCATCACTGAATTTGCGTTCCAAATTGATCTGATTTTAACAAAGACAAACACAATCATACATTATATCCACCCTCATGTGTCTCGTAATCATTTTGTTTCACAAAGTAGACGAGAGCAAAGACAAGATACAATACAAATGTCCAAGAGTGAGAGATGACCTTCCTTACTTGAAGAATACGATATTCCCAATATCATGTTCGAATCGTAGAAATAGCTCTAGTTCCTCTGGACGCTCAATTCTTGCTTGGAGGGAATCGTTAAGATTCTCTACATCGGCGTAATCGATGACCTGGCCATCATAATAATAACATCGATTAAAAAAATGACATCGTACATATGTGCCAAACTAACATGGTTTGGATTTACTGAATATCACATGGTATGGATGCACTTACAATGACATTTATGTATGTGGTGAAAAGTGTCATAATACGCACTTGCTACAAATTACATGGACTGAATGTGGTAAAAATAACTGGTACGGATGTGCTAAAAATGATATGTTACGGATGGGCTAAAATCACAAAGAAATGATGCTCTAAAACTGACATGGTATGTGTGTGCTAAAATGCTATGGTACACATGTGCCAAAATGATATGGTACGCTTATGATAAAATGATATGCATGTGCTAAAATGATATGTATGGATTTTCTAGCAAGAATGTGATATCAATGACATAGTAAAGATGTTCTAAAATAAAATCTTGTTTGAATGCAATACTCAGGAATCACTAGTGATACATTGTAAAAGTTTGGTCTAAAGTTTCCAAAGACACATCTTCAAAAATGCGATAAAATTATATTATTGCAAATAAACAGATAATGATAGAGATATTATTACGAACCTTTTGCATTTGTATGGAAAGCAAATGTACATATATTGTCTTATTTAAAATTACATCAAAATGAGATACCCATAGAAAATAATACATTCAGTTTCGTCGTTGTCAGGACAAGTTCATTTGTTTAGTACCGTGCTTTGGGTAGCATTTCCAAATGATGACTTTCTACGCACGATTTACTTATATATATATATATATATATATATATATATATATATATATATATAATAATAATAATAATAATAATAATAATAATAACATATATCATGCATAAAACTCAAACGATCTGCGGTTTATTAAAGCGTATAAACTACCGGTTTTTCCGTCTGTTTTAACACCTTCAATTCTCGTTCAAGGCGTATCCAGCGAGCTGGAATTTCTTCTCCCCAGAACTCTTGTTTTTCAACCACTTCAAATATTTTGGATTTAAGTTTATTTATCGTGGAATCGGATCCCAGATTATTGATGGCAAAGTCTTCGTCAACCAAGTAATGACGAACTGGCTCGTCCTTTACCATGTTTCTTATTTCTTGAAAATAAGATTCTTTCTGCTTGTTCATTGATTCCTACAAAATTTAAAACAATCATCAGAGCTCGCTTTCTTCACTAAGAAAGCATGAAATTATGTTGCATGTTAGAAACATATTGTAAAATACAAACTAACATTTGAGATGTCAAACACGTCAATAAGTCCAGCATCCAATTAAAGAATAATTGTTAACACCGAACCTAAGGCTGCCGACTTAACAGTGAATGGATTGAATTATGTCGGATGACTTGAAAGCTAATATATTGGAAAGAGCCTGCTAACTTAACAGTAAATGGACTAGATAATGTCTGCGAAGTTAATGGATGTGATTAACTCTTCTAACATAGCTGAGGATGGATTGGATTTAATCTTAAATATTTTGGCTAGTAGCACTGTTCTTGCTCTCGATAACAATAAATTTGTTTACCTGGGGAATTTTGTCTACATGTGTTCCAATAAGAATAATGGGTGGGCAAAACCTGGTATTTTCCTGGTCACTTTCACTGCCTTGCCTTTGTTTCTTCTCGTTGACTTTTATGTGTGACTTGTAATCAGAAGACACGAAGACGCGAGAAAAAATTGAATTGAACGAGTAAACAAGGTTTTCTGAAAGAACATAAACAATACAGGGTTAACTTTCTGTTCGATTATTAGTACTAATACAACTACGTCTACAGCTACTGATATATTTACTACTAATACTATTACTACGAAGACTACTAATGTGTGAAATGATACAAATATTAACATTATTAACAATAGTTAAAGTTAAAACAGTGAAGAGAATGAATTAGAAAATATAAATCAACGCTCATTTTTGACCAGATATGCGAAGAAACAAAATTAATATTGTGCATCTGTTGTTATTCTTTTCACCTCACGTTATGAATCGTTGTGATCTCATTATATACATTCTTGTGATGTAACGACCCCGTGGTATGGCAAGCAAAATAATAAAGTTATTAACGTTCTTTAATAAAAATATAAATAAGACCAGGAACCAGACAGGGCACTCTGAATATATATAT
>JAECUM010033951.1:0-24721 GCA_016617855.1 Megalonaias nervosa
TATATATATATATATATATATATATATATATATATATATATATATATATATATATACAGATAGATAGATAGATATATAGATAGATAGATAGATAGATAGATAGATAGCTAGCTAGCTAGCTAGATAGATAGATATCTTCTTGGTAGTCTCTCGGGGGCCATTAAGACATGTGAAATCTCATCGACGATGGACGCGCATGTGACTCCGGAGTTCAAATTCCGATACACACAGGATGTTGCGGGGGGGCATGGGACAACGGTGATTGCGGGTGGCTGGGACGCAGCTCTGAGGCGTCTCTCACGAGCTTCAGCAAGACGCTGGTGACTGTCAACCTCGAAGGTGGAACTGGCTTTTCTAGTCATGGCTCGCCAGTGATTTCTGTCTGAGGCAGCGAGCTAGACCTGATAGTGTTCAAGGTCTTCCCATTTGATGTGTGGCTTGAGGTTGTCTTTGTACCTCTTGCAAGGGCGGTCTTGGTTTCGGTTGCCCTGGGCTAGTTTGGCAAAGACCAGCTGCTTTGGGATTCTGTTTTGATTCATGCGGGTAACTTGGCCAGTCCAACGAAGCTGGGTCCTGGATTAGTTTGGCTTCGATGCTTGTTGTGTTGGCTGTATCACGGACTTACTGGTTGGTGTTCGGTCCTGACACGTGATCCGCATGAGGGGTCTCAGGGAGCGCTGGTGGAATTGTTCTAACTGACTGATGTGCCTTCGGTAGACAGTCCACGTTTCACGGCCATACAAGAAATACGTGAGGGCAATTGCATTGTACACCTTCATCTTTGTTGACAGGCGTATGTCCTTGTGCTGCAAGACCTTGGTTCGGAGTCGTCCGAGTGCTTGGCTGTTTTTTTGGATCCTCGCAGTGATCTCTTTGTCTAGGGAGCCATCACTGGATATTATGCTGCCTAGGTATTTGAAAATGTCCACATTCTTCAGCTGGTTATCGCCGATGGTGATGTAGGGTTGTGAAGGGACAGTGTTTGGGGCCGGCTGGAAGAGGACTTCTGTCTTTCCTAGGCTGATTGTGAGTCCAAACAGATTGGGGGCTTAAGAGAACCTGTCCACAATTGCATGTAGGTGAATCTATTCATGGGTCATGAGGGCACAGTTATATGCAAAGAGTGCTTCAGTGATGAGTCTTTCTAGCGTCTTGATTTTTGCAGCTAGGCGACGGAGATCAAACACTGATCCATCCAGGCAATATCTAATGTAGATGCCAAGGTCAAGGTCACGATGGCGTGGAGCAATACCTGCGTAAAGAAGAGATTGAAAAGTACCGGAGCGAGTACACAGCCATATTTGACACCGTTAGAGATGGGGAATTTCTCAGAGGGTTCACCGTCTGAGAGAATCTCTCCAGTCATGTCATCATGGATGAGTCTGGTAAACTTCTGCGGGAAATCGAGCTTCTTGAGTACTACCCACAGTGCGTCTCTGTTGACTGTGTCGAATGCCATAGTCACGTCCACGAGGACGGCATAAAGACTCATGTTCTACTCATGGCACTTCTCTTGGACTTGTCCCACTGCGAAGATCATGTAAACGGTGCTGTGGTCTGGGCGAAAACCACACTGAGACTCGGGGAGGTTATCTTCTGACACTGCCGCGATAAGTCTGTTGAGAATGATGCGAGCAAGTATTTTGCCAGCTGTGTAGAACAAGAAGATGCCTCTGTAGTTACTGCAGTCCGCACCTGTGCCTTTATTCTTATAGAGGGTCAAAATTGATGCGTCACGGAGGTCGTCTGGCATCTCCTCGTCCGTCCAGATTCTATTAAGCACATAGTGGAATGCCTCCAGAGTCAGTTCATTGAGTGTCTTGTAGAACTCGACTAGGATGCCATCTTTCCAGGTGCCCTGCCACAGTTCATTTGTTTAATGGCCATCCTCAAGTCCTATATCGTTGGCGGAACATCCAGTTGGTAGTGCGTTGGCTGTTGGGGTATTTGGTCAAGAGCAGATTGGCTGACCGATGAGGGCAGGTTTAGGAACTGGCTAGAGTGTTCTTTCCGTCCGTTGTTAATGCCAGCCTTGTCATTTATTAGTGTACTGCCATCGTCAGCAAGCAAAGAGGCAGAGCTAGACTTTGAAGGGCCGAAGACTGACTCGGTGGCGCTGTAGAACTCTTTGGAGTTGTTAGTGTCGGCAGAGCGTTGCACTTTATCAGCTCTTATTTCCCACCTCTGATCATGCATCTTGCGGATTTCTCTCTGAGCCTCAGCTTGATAGGATTTGAAGCGGTCTTTTTTGGGGATGGAGTCTGGATCATTCTGCCAGTCCATGAATGTTTTGTTCTTTCTGGCAAGTAGATTTTCAATGACACCTTGGTGATGAGTATAACCTGGGCATTGCGCTGGCGGACTATTACATAATCGATTAAGTGCCATTGGCGAGATCTGGGGTACATCCAGGTGTTCTTGTGTTTGCTCGCCATTATGAACATTGAGTTTGTGATATGGAGGTCAAATTCTGCGCATTTACTGAGTAAGAGCAGGCCCTTCTTGTTCATCTTGTCGACACCGTACTTGCCAAGCACACCTTTCCATCGACCATAGTCGCAGCCAACACGGGCGTTGAAGTCACCCAGTACTATGATCTTGTCGTCAACTGGAACTGTGCACAGTACAGAGCTGAGGTCCGTATAGAACTACTCGATGGTTTCCGCTGGGTTCGTGAGGATAGGGCGTAGGCGGTAATGACTGTTGCGTGGCGTTTGTGGCTGATACGTAGCCACAATTTCATTAGCCTCTCATTATTAAGAAAACAGGCAAGTCCGGAATATGCTTCAGAAGACTTGATTTGATAGCCAGGCCTACTCCGTGGATCTTGTCTTCGTTTTGGGCATTTCCTTTCTAGAAGAAGGTGTAGCCGCTTGCTAGCTCAGTCAGAGAACTCTCCTCTGCGAACCTGGTTTCACTCAAGGCCGCAATGTCGATATTGTAGCGTGAAAGCTCCTTAGCTACCAGGGCTGTTCTCCTGTAGAGTCTTGCTACGTTCTCATTGTCCATGAGAGTACGGATATTCCATGCTCCAATAAGAAGTTTCTTTCTTTGATGGTTTCGACCGCAGATATGGATGATCTTGCCAGCTATGGCAAGCTGGCTAGATTTTGAAGCGCAGGCAATTTTTAGGCCACCTTTTCTAGGCCACTCCCTATACAGGGTGAGCAGAGCTGTCCTTAAGAGGTCTGCTCAGACACCCGCTATGCTACCGAACTGTTCCGCTGCCCTGGGTACAGAGCAGAACGACCACTTGTCCAAGGGCCACATACATGCAGGTCTCTGACTACAACTTCCAGTTGTCATCTCCACCTGTTGCTTCGGCAGTCGCCCATCGCAGTAGGATTTTAGTAGGTGATGGTAGGGAATGATGAGCGTCATGATGGGGATGAATGATAACCTGATAACAACATAACCTGTGCGTGAAGGAGATTGAAGTGAAACAGCCTTTGCACAGAGACAGCCTCACTCTCCGGGTCTTTGTAGTTGGGACACAGTGGTACGAAGATTCGTCACGGCTGGGGACTACTTCTGCTGCATTGGATAGCCATGACGTCTTCCGTGCCTTGCTATGCCCTGCGCTCTCCACAAAGCATTTGCAGATTTGCCTTCGTGGCCGTTGGATCACTCAGTTGACCTCTTCCGCCTAGTCTGCCGAAGCTGGCTTTGCATGCAAGGATAGGCAAGCTCCTAACTCACCGAGGGTTTCAGACCCGTCGGCTACCCTCAAACTGGCTTAGCAGGCCAGTTGAAGCCGTTGCCCGTGTTGTGTCCGCTGCGCATGCTACAGCTTCTTGGAGCCACAGGTGAGAGCTGAGCGCCTGGTTGGGGCCAAAGGTGGACGAGCTACCCACGAAAGAGCACGAAATGCCCCCCCCCGGTTCTACCCCTCTCAGAACACCCCGAACATCATATATATATATATATATATATATATATATATATATATATATATATATATATATAGAGAGAGAGAGAGAGAGAGAGAGAGAGAGAGAGAGAGAGAGAGAGAGAGAGAGAGGATGTCACTTCACTTGCCATTCGCATAATTCTACATTAATCTTAGAGAGAATTTAATGACACTGTATAAACAAAATTAAATTAACCATGACTTCCAGATCATCGCCTTTTAAAGTAAGTAAAATCCAATTCGCATATCACTGCAACATGATCCACTTATAAAACAAACATTCTCTCTATATCTTCCCGAGAATACTGTTATACATATAACTAATAATCTGTGAGGGGTTGATATTGATATGTTCCACCAACGTTTATGGTGCTTTCATTAACGTGATCCCGTAGATGTTAGACAACATTATTAATGGCCTGATCGAGTAATTATTAATATAAACTACGAAACTAATGAATGGAATAACACAGAACAGAGTAAAAGAATATGAGCCCCCGCACGTAAAATAACTTTTAATCAATTACATATTGAAAATGAAATTGAATATGACATTTGAATGATACACTTTGTCATAGAAATATAATTACAAAATTTAAGCTAAATGGAATTAGCCGTTCTGTTATAACGATAAAACAACTGTCATCATGGGTACAAGTGAATATTAGAACTCAAATTGCCGGCATCTCAGCATAGCCTGGTTGCTTCCATTCCTTTCCAAATCACTGTTGGTAACAGGTTAGTGTTATCTTATTGTTTCGTTTCCTTTTTTTCTCTCTGTGTTTCTCTCTCCCTGTCTCTCTGTCTCCGTTTCTGTCTCTGTCTCCAAAATCTTCGGACCATCAGCCGTAACTTCGTTGTAGCTTGCATTCTTCCCATTATGTATCATAGGTTTGTAGCTATTTGACTCCTTCAAATAAATATTATATGCAACCTAAATATTTGTCAGACTTTTTACTCTCCTAGGATAGAGCAATATTAACCACGCTTGTTTAGGCAGATATCGTATTAGCGTAATTAAACAGAACTGAGCTAATGTGGCTAGTTTGCAGCCTGATACATAACTATTATAAAATCAATGGATCCTTCCTTCCCTGGTAGTCGCGCTCCTAACTGGAGCCATGACATAACTAGACCTCTTAGACAGACTATTACGTGCCACTGTAGGCTGTATATTACTAGGTGAGGGATATCTGTCTGCAACCCGATTTATCTTGGTTAAGATAATGTGCAACTTAATTACACAATGAATTATTGGACTTGATGTCTGGTCTTAGCTACATTACTTGCTAATTAACGATTCATTTGCATGGACATAGTAAAATCAATTTTTAGCATACGTGCTGCATATCGTTTAAGACATAAATTTATTCTCACAATTCACATCGGATTTATGCTTAAAAGTCCTACAATGCATGATTTCTTTTAGATGCAAACCACTAAATCCGAACGCATACATATCAATGAAAAACATTATTAGGATACGTGAGTAATATAACATTCAATACCAATGAATGCATGATTAAGTTCTGAGCTCAGGAAAAATGGGGATGTGAATTTAAAACGAATAAATTCTACAAATAATTATAAATTGACATCAATGAGCATATTGTATGCAATTGAGACAATAACTTTGCAATTTACAGCCGAATCGTTCTCTGGTTCCGTGATTCTTAAATTCTTACAGACGCCGTCACTTGGGCGATTTGTTTACCGAGAAAAATTGCCTGTTAATTTCCTCGAAGTCCCTCAAAAATCAATTTCCAGCCAACAACAAAAAAAAAAAAAAAAAAAATCCCTAAAACATAAACTTCGACTTACTAATTTCGCGAGGGAGAATACTTATAATCCTAAATTTCATCTTGGCAAATCACACTTGTCGTTTAGCTTAGCCAATCAGGACTGAGTTTCTCTAACCGTCAAGAACTTAACACGCCCATCAAAACTATAATAATTCTCAAAATAATTCACAAATGTGCTGCGACAAAACATCTGCAAAACTTTTGCACCATTCCATAATCCATTTCCATCCTTATAATCAACAAAATGCTAGTTATATTACCATACATGGATTGAACGAAAGAGAGTCATTGTTATGATGATAATTATTATTACAAATTATATATATATATATATATATATATATATATATATATATATATATATATATATATATATATATATATATATATATATATATATATATATATCTATAGTGTGTGTGTGTGTGTGTGTGTGTGTGTGTGTGTGTGTGTTTAACATTTTTCCATGATTGTAGATTGCATTTTAAAATAATAGTCATTGGTAAACAGGAAGTTTACAAGACTAACTTCTGTTTATGATTGTAGGTTGCAAATAAGATTCTCACATAGCATTTGAGTTTAAAACATCCCAGAAACAGACTTATTTATAATTTGTTCGGATATTTTCATTGGAATGACGCACATATAGGTCAAATGAAAATTTGCATAAATAGACTTGATAAACAAATAATTCAATCCTATCTTAGACCAGTCTCTGAAATGTATTTGTTATCAGAATTTGCAGTTGTGACCAGATGTAATTTGAGAGGAAATATTTATGTAGTTACCAAGTACTCACTGATTGGGATTAACTCATTATTTTCAAATTATTGCGAACGTATTCAACGACTTTCTGGACAGTAAAATTGTGGTATATCAGGACATTAAAGACTATTGAAATTCATTAGAAATATTCTTTACTTCGGAACTTTAGATATGCCATTTAGGACTAATTGTTACGATTTTGTTTACACTACTGTAAGGGTATCTTGACTTTTCACTTTAAATTTTATTATGAAATCGATAACTTGTTGATTTACTTAAATTGTTTGTTTCACTTCTTTCTGTGGGGGCCACGAGTGGCCGAGTGGTCCTATCATTGCCATGTCACCTCCGTCTGCGTGGGTTCGAGTCTATGGCTCGGCTAACGTGAGTACGTGAGAAAGCCTGCCAGTATTTTCTCGCGGATCCGTGGTTCTTCCCTGGGTTTTCCAGGGTTCTTCCTCACCAGTTATACTGGCCGCCATGTATAGCCTATCTTGTGCTGAAAAATGGCGTTAAACCCTAGAACAACAACTTCTTTCTGTCGCTCAGTTTTATATCTAGAATCGAGAGAGAGAGAGAGAGAAAGAGAGAGAGAGAGAGAGAGAGAGAGAGAGAGAGAGAGTAATCTAATCTAAGCTCGATGACAAATTGAACATGAAATTTCGCGGAGTACCTAACAAAATATACGGGTCCTTATAATATTATTTGTACTACTTTTCATATAATTTTTCTACAGTGTTTGATGATACCAATTATACAAAGTTGTTGTTGTTGTTGTTGTAGGGTTTAACGCCATTTTTCAGCACAAGATAGGCTATACGTGGCGGCCAGTATAATTGGTGGAGGATGAACCCTGGAAAACCCCGGGAAGAACCACCGACTCACGAGAAGCTATTGGCAGGCTTTCTCACGTGCCCATGTTAGCCGAACCTGAGACTCGAACTCACGCAGACAGAGGTGAGCTGGCAGTGTATACAAAGTTGCAAAAGTCTCTAAACTTAAAACAGCAACCGGCACTATTTACTGCATCTAAGCCAACAGGTAAGTTCTATGCGCTGCTTTAGATGTCCAGGATTACATAATTATGTTTGCTGCGACCTCTAACAGGTGAAACAAAACTTAATCCGCCCACTGCAAGCCACGACGTAGGCAATCTATAACGACCATGATATCCGGGACGGACAAATCGTGCATAGGATTTTCCGAAAAACACAATGCGTGTAGAGGCAAATTTGCGACAGACTATTTGTGATGGTAAAATTGACAGTCAAACAGAAAGGCACACGCGCACAATGAGAGAGAGAGAGAGAGAGAGAGAGAGAGAGAGAGAGAGAGAGAGAGAGAGAGAGAGAAGATTCATATGGTAAATAACGAGATAAGTACTAATAATCTGGAGCAAATGCAATGTTTTAATTGCATACATTTGTTTGCAATTTGCTCGCCCTATTGTAATCAGCAGTAATTTCCGTCAATTGCATGGGCAATGGTAGTTCAAATTGCGAAGCATCTGACCTTAATTCAAGGCTAGTGGGTTGATAACCATTCAGGATAGCTACGTTTCGCTGCCCCGGTGTATGCCTGAGAGAGGCTCTTAACTACAGTTTTCCAGGCTAGATACAACCAATACTGTGTTTAAAAGTGTCATTTAAACCAATAAAGAAATCCTTCACTGGCGTTTTGGAAACAGGGTCTAGTGCCTAAAGGCCCAGTACATGAATTTCCTTCTCGTTTATCGATATCGTTTTCGCCTCAGATATCATTGCTGGTAGTTTGCGGCAAAATGGTTTAAACGGTATTTGTTTCTTTTGTACTTTGCAAGTCACTGATGGCTGAATCTGAGACATTAACTCTATCCTTTTACCTCTACAGAGGGAAAGAGACATAGAGATGGGGAGGGGGGGGGGAGAGAAGAAGGACGGAGGAGAGAGAAGAGGCGAACATGTAACAAAACAATTAAGGAATTTATGTGACGAGTAGTTTTATTGACTTAAACGCACATGTGTTCAAACGTATGTTTTGTTTCCCGCAACTAATTAACAACGTATTTAACGTTCCAATAAATTAACAGAAAGTAAAATAAATGACTGATTCTGCAGACTTGTCCACCTATAAATGATAAACGTCCTAGGGTAATACCTCATATTTTCTTTTTTACGTTTTGAGTTCATATTGCTTATAATAACGCTAAATAAAGAGTTTTATCAAAGTCTACACTCTGCACGTTCAAAAGCATTATGATTATTTTAAACATTAATATTTTACATCTGAAGTATTATTACTGTACTGTAATCTTTATTTGATGTATTTTACTTACGCTCTTTCTATCCCTCTTATCATCTGTACCATATAGCATTCTGCGGTATTTACGAGGTCCAAAATTCGCGGGTGATGGAAGGGATATTTTCTTATATTTTGACAGTCTCTGGGAAAATTGTAGCCACTGTTGTCTCTAACAAATTCAATTTCATTTGTACACCAATGGATTTTATCACCGAAGGAGGGTGCAAAAAGCAACTGTCGTCAGAATGCCATATGCACAAGCGGGATGTTGCTGTTGGTATACATGGTACAACTTTCCCATCTCTAAAAATATTCGATCCCACAGCTTCAATCCACTTTTTTGTTCTGGTAAACAGAGTCTTTCGGAAACAGAATGAGCCATATTATCCCATCATCACTCTTTTGGTTACATCCATATGCAACACAGTGCACCATATTTGCTGTACAAAAGCTCGATCGTAAGATATATCACATATACATTTACGTGGGGATATTAAACACTTGAATGACTAGGTTAAATGGAAGGGATAAATGTACGTCATATCCGTTTTTGGCACGTGGAAACTACCGATTTTTACGGAGATAGCCGAATGATTTGTTCATTAAAAAAAAACTGATATTTAAGTCTAATTAAACATTTTTATGGTGTACATTCATAACAAATGCCTTTTTATGACTATAATAATATCACACATTTGAACAATATATGTGGCTAGTGACCTTTTTACGTCATTGGCATTACTGGGCCGGGGTTCGAACCACCGACCTCCTATATCCGTGGCAGACGTTCTAACTACTTGGTCACTGGAGTGATGAGAGAGAGAGAGAGAGAGAGAGAGAGAGAGAGAGAGAGAGAGAGAGAGAGAGAGAGAGAAAGGCGACATACGATCTGTGTGCGTGATTGCCAGATACAGTATCTTTTGTTTACGTTGATTCCTGATGAAATTATTGAGCAGCACTCTATTTAGGAAGGACAACTAATTTCAAAACGAACCAAACCACATTAATGCATAATAAGGACTTTTATAGATGAAACCCGTGTATGCATGCTGACAAAGTGACGTCCTACCGTTAAAATCGTTGCTTTATGCTATATATGAGCAGGGTTATACGGTACATGTGCATAACAATGGCCAATAATTTCGATTTCGTTTAATAACACCCTCCCGGTGTAGATTTCTGGAATTAACAACGTTTTTGCATCCCTTCCATTCCCCCCCCCTCTCTCTCTCTCTCTCTCACACACACACACACACACACACACACACACACACACACATTTGTTTCTGAAAACAACTATTCAAACGGAAATCTTACAAGGACGTTATTTATTGCGAAGTTGCGAATGCATAGGACTTCTTTAGTAATAAAAACATTTGCTGCTGTTGCCGATTGGATGTAACCAGCGATAACAGCTGCGTTGGTAAACTACCCAATACACTTTTTTTCCCGTTTTGCTCAGTTTCCTAGTCACAGTTGTATATATGGTCACGCAGTGTCATGTGTGTATGCACATTTATTAACACATATAATATGTCATAAACTATGGAGGCATAGCGTGACATATCATTCAACATAATTTTGCTGTTTGTGCATTCATAGCACAGACTTTAAATTGTCTATTCAATTGTGACTGTGAAATAGGAGCAGAGAAAAATATACCGTTCATTTGGATCCATTTCATAGATTTCACCTGCATCCTCTTTGGAGCTATTTTGAAACACTGAGCTCAGAAGCTATCTCTCTGACAAGATGCTCATCCGTTTTACATTAACTGACCGGGAGCGCACACAACACAGGCAAGTATTAAGTAAAACCACCTCACCGATTGAGCATTTCTCTAAGCACACTTTCAATTTCATCATACTGATACAGGTTCATTCTGGTATCAGTCTTTACCGGATCCATCTAGTTTACTTAAACCCTAGCCGTTTGAGTTCGGATTTTTGGCTAGTGCTTCAATGACCCCTCGAGATTCAGCGAAAATGTCACACATGCCCCCAAACCCCACCGTATGATCCCATATACGTACGTCCGTAATGTACATTGATTGCATATTCTCAGTCTTAACATCTAAATGGGAAATAGATGTACATAACTAACTACATAAGAATGTATTCTTTAGATTCAAAATTTGCGAATTTTTTATTTTTTTAAAAAAGTTTCTTTTTTAAATTAGAAACACGTATTCTTATACTGTCTTCACTACATGCGTATTTCTTTGAAAGTTTCACGGTGAGCAGAATAGACCTGTATTATTTGGATGAAAAAATAATGATCCGTTGCAACATATGCTTAATGTATTTTTAAGCGGCATACCCTCCAGTTATCAGTTTATCGCTTTACGGTGCATTCTCTATCAACACCTGAACAATGTATTTGTCTTTGTATCACTGTGAACAAATCCAGAACCTGGTCCAGGTATGTTCTCTGCACGCTTTCCGGACTCTACCTGGGAAGGGCGCCGTTTATTTTACGTTTGGTCGATTAGACAGAAACACCAAACATATTGTCACTCAGTTAACGTAGGAAGTTTGAGTTTTATTTCCTCATGAAACTTAATTACAATACTGGTTTTTGTATATAATTTTATGTATATTGTCTTTGAGATGTGAAATATTTACTTTGTTGATAAATATTTTCCTGCTCGACTGTGACACAAAGAGGCTGGGCAATCATATTTATCCAATGACATAAGTGGCTATCAAACTTGGGATTTAAAAAAAAAAAATTTGCTTTATGACTTTTATTCCTAGAGATGACCAAATCATAAAACTTTTCTTGGGAAAAACTTCTCACAGGGTTTTTCTTTATTTAATCTTTGGGCTTGAGAGTTTGGAGGAAGATAAGTTATTGCCTGTCCAAATATTCTCATAACTATAAGCAGGTTTTCGTAATTAATAAGTCATATAAAACAAATAGATGATAATTGATGATGATAATGCAAAACTTTCGTTGGCTTTGCATTTTAAAAGTGTTTATACTAATATGTTCTTCACGTTTTATAGACCCATATACGATATAACAATCACACAAACACCACCCCACACAACAGCAACAACGGTTTTGTTCTACAGACCTTTGAAATAAAAATATGAACCAAAAAGCTAAACATCCAGGAGGGAGTGTTCTATTGATAGATAGGTAATTCTTTCTCGCAATTATGTACATTAAAAAAAAAAAAAAAGGAAATGTACATTATCAATGCATCCTTTATCGCAAAGTTAAGTAACATAGCTAATAAGTCGTATAAAACAAATCATAATTGAAGATGTTAATGCGAAACTTCAGCTGGCCTTGCAAAATTGTTTATATTTATATGTTCTTCACGTTTTATAGACCCATATAAAATATAACTAACACACACAAACCAACCCACACAACAGCATCAACGGTTTTGTTCTACAGGCCTTTGAGGTGAAAATATGAGCCAAAAAGCTAAACATCCAGGAGGAGGTGTTCTATTCATAGATATATAATTCTTTCTCGCAATTATGTACGTTATAAGAAGATCAAAATAAGAAAGGATATGTACGTTATCAGTTCATTTTTATCGCAAAGTTAAGTAACATATTTTAGCATGCGGTACCTTGGAAGAATTATTTCAAAAATCTGAAGTATGTCTTAGATTATGCACAAATTTGTTTCTTAAAATGATACTATACAATTACTGCAAAATGATGTACGTTGATGTAAATACATATAATCAGTATAGCCGTTTTCAAGGGGTAAGAACTTGAAGTGTCTGTCCTTGAGTGTTTCAGATAATTAATTTAAAAATATGCTAGTCATGTCAGCTACAATTGTCCGGTGATTCTTTCTTCTCACGGTATCTTGGCTTGGCAAGCTGTTTAACTCTGCTTTCCCATATGGTGTAAACTATGTTTTCCAATATTGTATTAACTCTTGTTTTCCCATATTGTAAAAGCAAATGCTTTAATATTGTGCTCCATCGTTGAGTTCAATTACCTCCTGAAAATAGTCACATTTCAAATTCGGGTATATAGCCAAGAAAGATAACAACCATTCAGTATTGTATAGACCGTATCACCTAGAATATAATTCAGCTACGGGGTGAATTCTCGTTCACACTAACCTTGAGAATATACTTTTTATCTATATACTGAAGCAAAGTAAACAACTCAGTCAGTTAGGACTTTTCCAAGGTCTGTCAAACCCCTACCCATTCACCTCCGCCTCCCCATAAAAGACAAAATAAAAGCGATATATTTCGATGTGATTCGAAGATGTGGAAGAAGGAAATAAAATGCAGATTGCACTTGTGCGCAGTGCACTTCAGCTGAGAGTGACGAAGTTTCAAGTCCACTACTGTGATTAGCATTATTCTGTACTGTTATATATATGTATAACTGTACCTGAACTTTGTATTAAATGTTTTGAAAAGTAACCACAGAATTGATTGTCTGAAATATCGTCAAGCTCCACGGGTCCACCATTGACGGTTATCCATATTCGTAAATCTATTGTGAGAGGTAATGTACATTGTAGGTTGTTGTATCTGGACGCGGTACTGTTTCCGTTTAAAATCTATTATGCAAGTACAATGTGTTAGTACACATATGTAAAGGTAGCAATTTACAAATATGTATCCGATAAGAAAATTGGAAGCAAATACTTCAAATAAGATTATTATGCATTTTTAGTTACAAATATTACTAAATGACGTTAAGACAAACCAGTACCCATTTTCGTCAACTTCGTCATTCAAATAACAGCTGTTGGATGCATACTTATGGTCTATCCCCTGGATTCAATTCATTGTCGAGAAGAGCTATTTTAAACGGATGACTTGCAAAGAAAGTTATACGTTCAGTTGAAATGTTGCCAAGAAGACAATTGTCAGAGTCTAATTGATAGAGCTGATTAGCTTGGACACTATACGTACAATAGAGAGCAACCATCCAGCGGTCTCCTGATTTAGCCCTGTCACTGAGTGCACTCTGCCATGACCGGTCGAACATTTTGAATTGAAATAGTAAGTCCTAAATGACCAATACATTCATTTAGGTCAGTACGGAAATACGACAGAAGGAGTGATGGAACTAAATGAGGCTTCTGTTCTGGATATAAGAAATTCATCTCAATACGTCAAACACTTTTTTCGAATATGATATAATACTAAAGTTAACATTGTGTATTGCAACAATTCAAGGAATGCCACAATATGTCCCTATAGTGTCGAAAATTGTACAAAATTCGTTTTGAAGATACAGCCTATAACTCCTTGTTAATAAGGATATAAGTTCAAATACTGTGTATTGAAATATAATTTAGCATGACAACAATGTGGCGATCCTACGTTAAAATCAGTCAAAGACAAGATACACAATATGCTATTGATTTCACTTCAAATTATTGTTTAATGATAAGCTGGATTGGATATCTTGTCCCTGTCAACGAATATTCAGATTTGATTAAATCTAAATTTACGAACTCTGTTTTCTATGAAATGTCGTGCACTGGCATAAATACAAGTTTTTGTCGAGACCTGACACGTTACAATGTATTAGAGTAAATAATGTTTCTTAACTAAGGGCGAGAATATTTTATGACTGCAATGAAAGGTGTTATAGAGGTGATTAGCACATATTCTTTAGAACGACGAGATTTTGTAAGACCCTTATCTAAATCTCACTTTACCTATCAGAATTCCGTATAATGGACACCTACACGAAACACAAATTCTGTGCACAACACTTTGTCCAATAACAGTTTGCCGACAGAGCAGTTACATAATCACGACAGTTTCTGCTTTCGCACAAAGCGAGTCTGTTATAGGCATTTAGAGCATCTAAAATTATATATTCATCACTAATATATAATAATTACAAGTACGAGAGTGACTATGCCTAACTTTACATGATTATATCTCATAGAAATGCATCCCTAATTCATAAAGGCCATTACTAATGCCTGTGCAGTTTGCGACTCTCGGGAAACTCTTCACTGTACCAACAAGCAAGGCTAGAATTTTAATCAATACACATGAACCGCAAAAGACCATATTCACAATATCCGATGCGATAAAATTGTAAAATCTATGTAAAAAAAGCGATCATATTTCATTTCCAGTTCGAAGAATGTTTAGGCACTATATACTTTACGCCTCTCAACAATTTTCTTTGTTAAATCTCGCAATCTCAGTTAGGTAGTTTAATCCAAAATGTTCGTGTGGTTTGTCTTATACAAAGATTGACGATAAAGTGTGCATTTCAAGTCAAAGCATCACAAGGGTAGATAACTTCAACGCTTACCAAGTACGACATCAGAATTTAGCAAAGATCTTGTCAACGTAGTAAAGACTTTAGGATACATACATTATGGATCCTGGCAATAAATCGTTAAGTGCCCTGTTTCTTGAATTATAACCGTCAATTTATCTCTGAAAGGTTAGAAAATATTCGAGAAATTTACAAATACTAGTCATTTACATATAACCGTTGAATTGTTTGGCCTTACCTTTAGACGGATACTTTTGTTCCATTCGATAAAGCGAGATAATTAAAGTACAAGCTAACTTACTAAAGTTCACGCGACATTATTGCCACGAATGACTGATTTTATATATGCAGAATAATGTTTTTCCAAGGCAGGCCACAAGTGAAGCAAAAGTTACATTCTTTTCCATTTGACACCAGCTGAAGGTTATATCTGGGTAAACAAAATGAACATATTCTCAAGGGTATGTACTATTTCTTATCCTGGAACATACTAAATGGAAACGTCAGATTAATACGGAGTCAAACGTTCTTCGCTTCAACCAAAGTATCAAGGTACTATTTGAGCCAGTTAACTGTTATTATGTCCAAACCGAGTCTTGAAGAAAATATTACTTTTATAAATGTTCCCGGAGTTCTGCTTACCAGTGATGTTTTATCCAAAATGACGTATGAATGCTACAAGCTACGACACAATGTTTACTGAACTTAAGATTTGCTTGTTGCGTAGGAAGACAGCTGATATATGACTTGACCTGTTTCCGATAAGATCCGTTGCACTATAGTTCCAGTTGCTTTATCCGAATATAATTATGTTGAGCAAATACTGAGCATACAATGCTGAATCTTAGATATAATGTGCACAATACCTACAAGCAGCCGATGACAGAACAGATATTAGTCATCAATTGATTACATTTAGCTTCCTAGAAGACCAAAAGACAATGATAATTCAATCACCACACAACAACGCCTACTGTTTGGTAAAGCATTCTTTACAACCAAATCATTTTCTTCTCAATAGCAACGAAGGTTTGTGCACGGGAACCCGAAATGTATATCTGCATTGTTTCTGTCCGATGGTCAGTTTTGAAACCACCCACAATTCTCTCTGTGATAATTCTGAGAACAATTGTATCCTATAAATCTTGATGAAATTCAGAGTAGTTGCAATATAGGCAGTTTTTCGAAAGTCTACTTGCCTTGCACCTGCATGTCTTCCGCTTTGGGTGGCTAGCTTTTCTCTCTAGCCGACTATTGATATTTCATTGTCTATATAACTTTGCTTGAATACATTGGTGATTGAGAATTATTAAGATGATTCCCTATACTCAACGACGCAAAAGAACATTCCATCGTCGAATTGATAAAACAATTTCAATGAATTTTTCTGCTCTACCAAATGTTGCCATTATCTTCACGTCCCTTCCATTGCATTCAGTGCTCTGACAAACTGACCATTCATCAGTCACCTCAGCCTTGCAGCATATTACAGAAGTTATTGTAACAAAATGAACATATAATGAAATATAACATAACAAAATTATCATCTCAAAACTTTAAAAGTTCCGTCTCACTACTTATCGTATAGTACATATAATTACACTTACATGTACTCCGTCCATACAATTATAAAATCGGATGCTAAAATGGCCCAATAAGCGAAAATAAGCAAGCCATTGAGCTTTTTGGGCTTATTATATATACTATATTCATACACAGATGTACCCAAATTTTTAATTACCATTGAAGATAACGTTACCAATCATGAGTGTTCCAGACAAAATTTTGTTGATATCAGGAACGGAATGATACTTGGAAGTTATTAGCGTCCTTGTTTTCAAACAATCAATGGTTATTGTAATCAAATGATAAGGACGCTAACGGTTTGTTTTTATATTCTTTGATGTGTATTTTTAAATCCATTAGGTTTTGAAACGACTTTAAAAGGTAGATTGACTGTACTATTTACAGATGCATATTCGATGACTTTTGTACAACCTAGGATCTTAAACAAACAAGAGCGAAACAAAACTAACTTAATTTTGAGAAATTTAAATTTAAAATATAAAATTATTTCCCTAAGATATAAAGTGTAAGAATTAACATTAGAGACAAAAAATAAAGTGAATGAAACTAAAATGCAAAATAAACAAAAACTAAAATAATGAATGCCTCTTTAAGACAAGAAACCCAAGTGAGCCAAAGTGTGCTTACATAACTTGACAGCTGACCATCACCCGGTGAACAACTCTGTAGCAAGAACACAAACAGTGTAAACTACTTTACAACTATTATGTCATATCGGTTTTACCTATTTCACAATAAATAATTAACCAATATAATGAAAACACATTAACAGTGTAATATGAAGATTTAATTCGTAGTCTAAAGAGTCACATGGCTTTCTGACAAATTTACATCATAATTTAAGAATTTATTTAAGGCCAGTGTTTTCTTTACTCTTGGTAAATGTGCCTAGACGTATTTCAGAAGAAAATGTAACTAGAGGTAAACTATTTTACTAGACACTAAATATCCAATATAAATTTCAATAATTTGTGAGTAATGGCATGGAATGTATTGGTTCATATTGTTTAGGCCGGTGGATCCCAGCCTATGAGCCATAGGGTTATTACAAGGGAGCCTAAATAACAACAAATTTATTTTTTTTAAAGTTAAGAAGGAATCTTCATACTTGAAAAGGTTGAGGACCACTGGTTTAAGTCTTTTTTAAGGTATGTAGTTCTTTTGGCCATTGAGAGTAAAGGTATCATGACCAAGAATACAACATAGCAGCTGATACAGCTTGGAATGGAAATCAAACCCAGTACTTCTCTATAAGAGTCCAGCATTTTAACCTATGGGTTACCATGCTCCATGTCATTCTTAGTTTAATATTATCACTTACTATCTTTTTAAAATCATCACTTGCTATCTGTTTAAATCATCACTTACTATATGTTTAAAATCATCACTATCTATTTAAAATCATCAATCACTATCTTTTTAAAATCATCACTTGCTCTCTGTTTAAAATCATCATTTCTTATCTTTTTAAAATCATCAGTTTCTCTCTTTTTAAAATCAGCACGTACTGTCTGTTTAAAATCATTACTGACTATTTAAATCATCAGTTGCTATTTTTAAGTCATAACTTACTCTGTTTAAAATAATTGCATACTGTTTGACTAAAACATTACAAACTGTTGATAATTATCACTTACTGTCTGTTTAAATTATCACTTTCTGAAATAATTGCTTACTATCAGTTTAAAATCATCATTTACAATCTATATAAAATCGTGATTTACTATATGTCTACTCACCATTCATCATATATTGTCCGATGATTGTAAGAATTCACTGATTTTTCAAATGTATGTCGTAGTCAAATATTTTTCCTTCTTTGCTATACTGAATTAATTTAATATGCACAGGGTTTGCACATAATAAACTGCTCCGGTGGCTTAGTGGTTAAAACGTCCTCCTCGTGTAAGAGAGGTCGCGGGTTCGAAATCCGGCCGATTGATACCCAAAACTTATCAAAAATAGGACTGGTCGGCCAGATGTCAGAATAATGTGACTGGGTGGGACATGATGCTACATGTCTGAACCATCACTACAGTGCTAGACATACTATAAATTCTTGCACTACAGACATCGTAGTTACATGACAGAAATTTTTTAAAGCCACATTAAAAATCCAAATCAAACACACAAACTGCTCAAAATGAAGCTAATTGGATATCCTAATGAGACACAGGCATTAAGTTGACACAATTTCATCGAAAATCGACATTGATGTGGGTCTTGCTAATTACGGAACTCATTAATATCCGTCGGTCTTGCTAATTATTGAACAATGGATTAGTTTGATTAAAATGTGGCTTATATAGTGGTAACAAGGGGCACAGGTAGGCATGATATCATTCACCTGCTTACATAATTTAACAGTTGACCTTTTCACTAAGCATGCTTATTTAGTATGGGACCTAAGTACAATATCTCCCAAATTATATATGATGTTAATGTTACCTGTTTATTAGATCCTGCACATAATGAATATTTGTGATATCTTGAACATAAAATATATATCTATGTTAAACATTTTCTCTCTATCAGACACATGAGGTGGTTTCCGTAGTGGCAATAAACACTGCTAAATAATATGCAAGTTCACCTTATTAATACAATTGTAACTCACCCATCACAAAAAAAAAAAAATGTTCAACATCTTGATGACATATGTTTAGATTCCATGTCTGATTGAAATCAAGTCAAATATATGACCTCCAGGGCATTAACAAGTTCAGTGAATCAGATGAAAGAAAAACTCATTGATATGCTATGAATCTCACTCATTATCAAAACTTCTCTGTGATCTTGAAAATGTAAGTATATATTCCAAGACTGATAAAAAAAGTCTGATCAGAAACAGCACCTCCAAAGTGGTAACAAACTCAGTCAATGAGAAAGGTTAAGTCATCAATATACATATTTCTGGCTTATAATCATACCAATTTGAGATAGTGCCAATATAGATTTAATCAAATCAGATAAAATCATAACCAGCACACGAGTGGCATAATGATCACATGCAAATGCTGACCGATGGACAACATACAGCGGACACATTGGCATACTACAAACTCACTTATGGCCAGGTGAAATAACAAGTACAGGTAAACAAATGTAAGACCGACTCATCAGCATGCTTGAATCTCACTCATTATGAAAATCATCGGAGATCTTCATGATAAAAGTATGTATGTATTTCAAGCTTGATCAAATTTGGATGAGAAATATCTTTGCCAGAATGGTAACAGGCTCAACGAAGTAGAAACAAAATCATCACATTAATCATCTTGATATTCAGCAGACATATAAGCTTTCTGTAGGCAAGTTGTTTACGACTGCTTTTTTAAATGTGTGTAAATTATGCACAACAATTTAGTTTTAAGGAATTTGTAAGTCAGGCAGATGGACAGATGCCATCAACTTAGAACAGATACATTGTAACCCAGTGTGGGAATACTAAAAAAAAATATACCTACCACTGTAGATAACGTCGGCTCAATTTATGATTATCATCTCAAGGCCTCATCACATCAGCTCTCTATTTTGTTTCTCATATTCTCTGGTAAATATGTGTGTGAGTGTATGCGATTTGGATTTTAACTTAGCTTTAGTAAATTTCAGTCATATCGCTAAGATGTCTTCATTGTGGCAGTTTATAGTGATGACTCGAACTGGGAAATGATAGTAGTAGATGTAAGGGGGTATCTCAGCCGACAGCATGACTGCCATCCCCCGACCGCCAATGTTAATCAAAACAAAAAATGAAAACGACTTCTTGAGGCAACAGTTTCGATTTCATTATTGATTACCTGTCAAGGACCTATAATTGAATCATCATCGTCGTCATAATAATTCGCTGGGATTTACAAAAAAACCCCAATAATTGCATATTTCACAGCATACGCTCTAAGGATCGTTTCCTGTAAATTTAGATCATTCGCGAGCTCTGATTTCCCAGTGGAGGCTCTGTCAATTTTGTACACAATTAATTGCCGAGATATTTCTAATATTCACCAAAAACTTATATGAAATCGCTCGAGAGTTACTGTAATAACCAATCTAGAAAATCCACCTTGGTAAAATCAACACTATCAGACTTTTTATAACCCAACGTAAATGTACTGATCCCATCAGAGCAGTATATTTTATTATCAAAATTACACAGACCAGGTTTTATATCATCATTCTCAATTTTATAACAATTTGATGTTGTTTCCATCATCTCAGCATAAGTAGAAAATCCGTCTAGCGCAGCCTTATGATTATCAAATCCTATCTCCTTACCTACCACATTTCTTGCTAATTCCTTAGCTCGCTGCTTAACATTATTATCAGTTATTTTAGACAGTACACTTAACTAGGCAATCGGATGAACTTTACGACAGGAACCAAAATTGTCTCATCCTTAAATTTTCCTGTTACTTTTGCATCATCATCACAGCAAAATCTACTTGGATTTTTTCTTGCATAATCTTAAAGATCAAACATGTCTCTGTCATCATAAAACTCTTGATGAATATCATCCGATTTTATATTGTACATTACCGAGTCGGTATCTGTAATAACAGCTCTGCATCTGGCCACTTAACCTAAGCAAAATCATAGTGAAATTTGTACATGAACCATTTCGATATCTCAAGAACTGCGATACCGACATACACTGGCTTATTCAACTTCAAGTTTGCCTTTCATCGTTGAATGGCCACTAAATTTTCATAAAAAATTTTCATACTAACAAAATCATCAGTTGCTACAAGTTTATTACGACATTCCGCGTAATTGACGATCTCAATGTTGACTCGCTTTCTAATGTTTTTCATGGTCTTGCCAAACACGCTGTTATTCATAAGCTTGAGAAAGTTTTGTTGAAATTTTGTTTTGCAGCTGCTCGTCGTGCTGTGTTTGTGTATATAAAACTGTCCATCCCCGGTGACTGATTAAATTTTAGCACATGATGAACTTTTCTTAGAACAAGTTTGTGATCAACTGCTTGTTTTAAAATTTTATAATGACAAACGTATCTCCATTTGTCAAGCAGATCAGGAACTAACCTTTTAATAACAGATTTACCCTGCAAATAATTTCTTAGCTAATAAACTGTAATCGATCACCATCGACTCTGGACAAAATGGATGGTCGTTATGCTTATCATGAAGCCTGCAAAACGACAACGCACAGTAATCAATCTCTTTTACTCCCACTTTCAAGAAATTATCAAAGTTTTAAAAGCAATAAGAAACCTTGATAATTCGACCTTTCACTTCTTTGTTAGGTTAGTTTTAGATTTAATGCGGATTAAAGCAGATGTCCTCGTGCGTTAATTAGTTATCTTTATAACCTTTGTAGACGCATTAAAACAATTTATTTACACTCCGACTTTGAACCCAGAAAGAAATATATTAACCTGCAAATAAATCTTACGCACATTGATTGATTAATTTGCAGAAATACAATAAGTCGAATTCTCCGATGTATTCCCACCCAATGCGGTGTATAGAGGAAGGAAATGGATCTGATTACGGCCACATTTATAAGGTCAATAAGGTGATAACGATTTTAGACTTTGTTTGCTATGCATCATGTTCCTGGGAGATTTAACATGACACCCTTTTCTTTATGAAATGTTCTACAAATAGATGAAATATATTATAGAGATGTATGTGCCATTTTTCAATCATCCTGTCGACATACCGAACATTCGACGAAGTGTCTTGCGAATCACCTGTCCTTGTCGAATTTGCCATCATGTTGATGAAATGCTGGTGTTGACGAAGTGTCTGCAGCCAAGTGTCATTAAATAAAACAATTTCACAGATATATTGAGTATGCTTTACATACTGTTAGCACGTCATTTAATTTAGTTATTTTGGTAAAGGTTCAGGAACGATCTAAATGTGAGTTGAATCCACGATAAACCCATACGTAAGCTAGGACATTTTTATAGCATCAACCTTTTGCAACGTCTGATGAGTAGTCTCAATAACATGTTAACTATTATCAAGATGAATGGAGTTTTTATACCTTAAAATTCAACCGAAGTGCCAAAATGGAATTACACTGATAGATGTTTTGTTTACCTTTCTTTTCAGTATCTGAATTAGGTTTGATAGCATTTATTGTTTCTTACTCTCTGTTTTCATGTATCGGGATATAGCCTCTATAAAATGTATTCCTCTTAAAATTTTTAGCTGCTTTCAATAGCTTATTAAAATGTTTGTCATAGGCTTATAGAAACCATTTCTCTGCAGTGAGTGGCATGTTGGGAAATAAACCGGTTTCGACGGCGATAAGCATTATCCCTAACACTTACCATTAAAGCAACATTTTATTGAGTCAAATATATGACATGTGTGACTCTGTCTAATCAGTGGACATATCCTTTAATTAATTGTTATAAGTGTTTGAAATAATATTTTGTCATGATTTGATTAAACAAAATGATGATAAAATCAGACAAGATACCTTCAGTTCTGTTTTGGTGAATATTTTTGGATTGTTACTGTTTGTATTGTGGCGAATTTTGAAGATTTCTTGAAACTTAAGGTTGAATAAATTGTGCTTTGAAGTTATCATAGTCAAGCCAGAAAGGTCTTGAGGAAGTTCACTGATATTTCTCTTATTTCATCTCTGAAACATAAAAGGGTCTACGTTTAAGCTTCAGTAGAATTGACCGAGTCATCGTAACGGTATAGTGACACAGAGTACATAGAATTACCGACCGTATCGGTTGGAAGAGGACTTTATGTCAAATAATTGATCTTCAAAGGAAAGCTAATTGCAGCATATTTTAGGCTGGTGAAATCTGATGAAAGACATGATTATTTGGGGAGAATTTTAGAACAGTTACTTCTGATTGGTCAGTAAAAATTAAGGCGTACACTTTGGGAGACTAGAATTTAGGGTACCAACTTGCTCAGAATTCTTTAGTTCGACTCTTGCCTTGTGAGAAGACAAAAGGTCCAACTCCTTGGGAAACTTGAGAATAGTGTTTTCCCTCGTAGAAAGGCCAGATAGCTGTCTTAAAAAGGAAGACAGGCTATAGTGCTAGGACGCACGGTTTGTGTGGAAAGAAACAGCATTAAGGTACGCAATTTTAGTTTCCATATAATATTCTATTTCATTTGTTTGTTTTATGCAAATGTGTTGATATGCTTATGATTCACGCATGTATCGTGTATTCATTTCGTAGGACTCTGTTGATATGTTAGAGTGTTATGCAATTTAATTCTTTAATTTTACAGTTCATTGATAGAATTGACGGATTGCATGTAACCCTAATATTCAATGTGTCATATTTTTCTTATGATATATGAATTGATCTCCTGTGTAGGATGATATTGTTGTCGTGAGTTAATGACAATTGTATATTTATATATGATTTCGCAATGCTTAAATGATCTTGCAGGTTATTGGTTATTGTTGCTAGATTTAGTGAATATTATGCCATAAGTAATTGAACATTTATCTTATTGGACAGAATTGACTAGTCAAATGTAAATAAGACGTGTAGTAATATATGCTGGTATATACGGCCGCATGTGTCATTAGAGAACAAGTGGTAATTCCTAATCAATTGCTATGCGGCGAGGGCAATGAACTTCGAGCTAAGGTCATTTGTACTAAATCTAGCAGTGTACCTTACCGAAATACAGAAATCTGTAAGGACAGTTATATATAAGATCACATTATGTCAGAATTTATGCAGTGTGAATCGCTAATCTGAATACGAACAAAGAGAGTTTATATATATATATATATATATATATATATATATATATAAGTGGTGAAACATAACTAGCTCTCGTAATACTCTCGTATTTAAGGAAACAGCTTTATACCCTCGAAAAGGAAGGAAGGAAGGAAGGAAAAAAGGAAAAAAAGAAAAGGAAAACCCGATGAGTCAGAGGGAAATCCGCATCTAAGAGAGGTCGGGATAGTCAGGCTTCAGAAAGGGGACCAAAGCGCACGCATTAGACATGGGAAACAAGACAAGAGGAGACAGACGTCAGGTGATGCTGTCAAGCGTGGAATTGTACTCATTAATTCACCACTCGTAACATGATGTAAATTGAACACTGCGACTAAATTCTATCAATGTAAATCTGCTGGATTGAAAGGTGAAATTTTGGTTATGTATTAATTGA
>JAECUM010033952.1:0-15095 GCA_016617855.1 Megalonaias nervosa
CTAGCATTCCACTCGTTTTCTGGAGTGTTATAAAATTCTGGCTTTAGAAACTGACTCCGAATCTGATATCCCATCACAGCAACTTCAACAGGATCAGTCATAACTGCTTCATAGCCTCGTTGATTAAAATACCGAGTTTTTAATTCTGGTTTAGACAGATCCTCGACAATATTTTTAACATCTTGAATTTCAGCGCGTGTTTTATCGGCAGACTCTATAACTTCCTTAATTTGGTTTGGTAATGCTCCAATAACCTTCTGTGTTGCAGTTGTAACCTCAGCTGTTTTCTCTAACACAGGTTGAATACCTTTAGTGGTCTCAGTGATAGGTTTAAATAACTGTTTTGTATCCTCCTCAAATTCAAATCGAGATTCCTGACGCGATTGTAGTTGTTGCTTAACAGAATCACGAACAGGTATATATTTTTTAATTGCCTCTAGTCGCTCTCGAGCTAATTTAGCTGAATGTGGTTCTCCAATACTCATTATTGATAATATCTATACTGGCTGTTTAATTCATAGCAGCAGTAGAGCTGAACGACCAACGCGTAGTGACCAGATTGTGAAAAAAAATCAGAAAAAATCTGGTCAATTAAAGAAGTTTTCATTATTAAGACAAAAACTTTAATGTCTCAGGCAAGTGGTCTGTTCAGCTCTACTGCTGCTTGGACTGATCTCAGTGAGGTATACTCTAGCAGCAGAGAGGGTGAACCCTACAACTTTGTAGAGACCTTATTTTTGAAAATTAAGGGTTCCTACGAAGGCTGAAAAAAGAAGTTTTTGCCTTAATAATGAAAACTTCTTTAATTGACCAGATTTTTTCACGTGCTGGTCACTACGCGTATGTCATTCACCCTCTCTGCTGCTATAAATTAAACAGCCAGTATAGATATTATCAATAATGAGTATTGGAGAACCACACTCAGCTAAATTAGCTCGAGAGCGACTAGAGGCAATTAAAAAATATCTACCCGTTCGTGATTCTGTTAAGCAACAACTACAATCGCGTCAGGAATCTCAAGTTGAATTTGAAGAGGATACACAAAAATTATTTAAACCTATCACTGAGATCACTAAAGGTATTCTACCTGTGTTGGAGAAAACCGCTGAAGCAACTGGAAAAATAGCAAGAAGAACAAAAAAGACAAAAGAAATTTTACGTGAACTTCCAGCCGAAATAGCTGCTGCGATGCCAGTCCCGGAAATACCTGAGGATGAAGATCAACCTGAAGATGATGAAGCAGAAGGTGCTGAAGCACTAGCCCCTGAACCAAAATCAGTATATCCTATAATTAATGCTGAATTGATAAATAAATTTGATGAAGTAACTATTAAAACAATTAACAATATTGAAAACCTACAAGAATTAGCTAAATTTGCTATGGATAATTTTCGTCAAAGAGGTAAATTAATGAAACCTGAATACGATAAATATATTAAAGACATTGATCAATGGAAAAAATATTTATATCGCATATACAAGAATGTTCAACAAGCTAGAAATGATGATCCATCATATCGGATTTATAATAATGAAATTAAAAAATTAGAACAATTAAGAAAACAAGAACAAGAACAAGAACGAAAAGAACTAAAAGAACAAGAACAACAACTAGAACAAGAACTAAAAGAACAAGAACAACAACTAGAACAAGAACTAAAAGAACTAGAACTAGAACAAGAACGAAAAAAACTAGAACAAGAACGACAAGAAATAATAAAACTAATACGAGAACAACGAAAAGCACCAAAATCATTTGAGCAATCACTTCGTGATTATCCAGAATCACTAAAAACACCACCGAAACCAAGTAAAAAGAAACCACCGAAACCAAGTGAAGAGAAAGAAGAAGAATTTCAAGACGCTCCCGGCGCAACTGGAAGTGGTTTAGGAAGTGGTCTTATTACCTGTCCCAATAACGTTCTTGCTGATGTTGATCGACTAGAAATTCTCATCGGAGGAAAACGAGCTGGTAATAATTCCCCAGAAATCATTAATGAAGTAGCTGATATTTGTAAACGATTATTTAGTGGCGGCATCATGGATATTAATGTGTATCGATCCCTTATTAATGAAATCGCCGATGATTATTATAGTGACTAAGTATGTAATTAGTGATAAAAACAGTTAATAATAAAATGATCGTGCATGGTACTGAACGTGGACCTACCATGGTCAGGGTAATAAACTCTCGATTACCGGTATACAAAACGACCTACGGAGATGGATTAGGTGATGTTATTCAGGGTCTGTTTAGAAGGATAGCCCCAAAAGCAATACCGATTGCGAAGCAGCTAGGAATGAAAGCTATTGATGTTGTTCGTGAAAAAGGTTTAGGCGCTGTTGGTAATCTCGCTAGCAAAGCGTTTTCAGCAATTAAAGATAGACTATCACGATTAATACGCAGACCGGCCCGACCTCAACCTGTGAAATTACCTAGCACTGAAGTGATGCCCGCAAGTGTAAGTAACATAATAAATGAAGCAGCTAATCAAAAACTAGCGGAGTTAGCTGATATCCCGATGTCGGAAAAGGAAATAAATATAACCGCTAGTCTGATAGCAGGAAGTGGTCTTCGAGTTAGACGAAGACGATAATAATAAAGATGTTTAAGCGCATATCTGACCCCGCGTTTGACATGGACGCACCAGTTCTCAAAGATGAGTCTGTGCGCGATTATCAGTATTATTCTTATGACGCACGAATTCCAGGTCAGCGTGGACGAATCGAACTACAGGTTCAAGATACAAGTAGATATTTCTTACCCGCTGAAGCATTTATCGAAGTCGAAGGTGAAATTATAAAGACAGATAATACCGAGTACGCCGATGAGGTTAGAACTGGTTTTGTTAATAATGGTATTATGGCGTTATTTGATAGCGCTACGTACATGATTGACGGAAAAAATATTGAATCAATCCAGAAGGATGTTGATGTTGCCACAACGATACTTGGACTTGCAAGATACAGCGATGATTATTCAAGATCAGCTGGTCCATCAATGATGTTTGCGAAGGATACAACTGATTCTCCTGAATATAGAAATGTAACTACAGGTAATGTAAGAAATGCTGCAGGAACCGCAGAAACTCCCGCAGTAATATCAATGAATGCAGATTTTAATTTAGGATTTGCAGCGCGTCGATCAATGTTAAAAGGTAATAGAAAAACATTTTCATGTGCAATTCCACTGTCACACATATTTGGATTCTGTAGAAATGTTAGAAAAGTTATTTTTGGAGCCAAACATACGGTTGTACTTGTGCGAAAAAGCGATGATAATGATGCAATGTGGCATGTTGAAGGAGCTGATGCTAAAGCAACTGCGGGCACCTCATGGTAAAGTAGTACTAACAAAACTTTCCCTGTGGATGCCAGTGATGACTCCGTCAATATCCGAAGATGACCGGTTGTTATCTTTTATGAGTCAAGGCGGTAAATCAACGTTGTCATGGTTAACAATGACCACAGATGCTGTTCAGAGTGCAATTGATGGTTTATTTACGTGGCAAATAGCATCACAGCAAGGTGTTTCTGCACCAAGACATATATTTATTGCGCTTCAAAATACTGCACGAGTAAACTCGCAAACACATAGTCACATGATATTTGACAAACTCGGTGTTTCTGAGGTTTCATTAAGGATAAATGGACATCAAGAACCATCAAAGGATATATTACTGAATTTCGATCAAAATCATGTAGCACGTGCATATCATCGTCTGATGACGTTCATGGGACGTGATCAAAATATTGATACTGGTTTACAAATATCTCAGTTAGATTTTACAACGCTGTATCCGATTTATTACTTTTCGCTAGAACATTTAGATTTAACCAGACAATCAGTAGCTGATATACACTTCAGAGCTCGTGTAACATTGCCAATAGCACCAGCACCATTAATTCCTAATTACAGAGCAATTGCTGTTATACTCAGCGATAAATCGATGTTACTCGAAGGTGTTGGTGGACGAATGGGAGTTATTGATGCTCCAGTAGAAAACATGTAATTAGATCGTTCATAATAATTATAATGTCATATCATCACGTTAGTGTGAGTCTGACTCCTGGTCAGATTAAAAGGCTGCAATCAGCATCAACGCTAAAACGGGTGGTATATTTCCGCTTCTTGCAGCAATTCCAGCATTAATAGCAGCTGCATCCCCAGCTGTTGCAAAGGCAGCTGCGCTAGGTGCTGTTGGAACCGCTACTGGAATGGCATTAAAGAAAGCAACCAGACAGGGAATTATGCACGCAGAAAGTTCAAAAAAAAGATCACGGGCAAAAACAACACGGAAGACGTCTAAGAGCACCAAACGTGCCACAGCCGGGCCGTCTAAGATTATCAGGCCCAGCATACGGTCGGGGTTTAAGATTGCCAGGGACCCCACACTGGTACGGAAAGGGTCTAAGATTACCAGGGACAGTTTACTAATAACACCCATGTCCAATTTTGATTTACTTAATGCTGCTAAGCAATTAAAAATAAAAAATTTCAGAGGTGTTTTTATGCGCGATCAATTACCTACCGTTGCAATGCAACATGAAACCGGTATCATTAATCTCGATAAAAACTCTGGCCCAGGCACGCACTGGGTCGCATATGCAATTGATCCACGTGGAATTATTTATTTCGATTCGTATGGATTAGCACCACCAAAAGAATTTCTTCATTACGTTAGCAATAATACTGCTCCAATCTGGTATTCAACGCTACCGACACAAAAAATAACTGATCCTCCAATATGCGGCCGTGAAACCCTCGCTATGCTTGATGCTGTATCAAAATCAACAGCACCGCCTCATAAAGTCGTACACGCGTTCACTACACTACGTCATAATACTTAAACTGATATCAGTAAATATAATGGTAGATATTTATGGAAGATCTATTCGCAAAGATAAGGAGAAGATCGATTTATCTAAATATGCAACTCTTGATCAGCTCAGAAATGAAATCGATGATTTATTAAATATCACAAGTGTGGATCAAAATGAAGTCGTCGTTTTTCAGGACAAACAAGGACGATTAAAAACGAGTAACATACAACTACCAGATGTACTTATACGAATTCCCAACGCGGTTGTTAATAATATCGTTACTTTCACTGATCAGGGTAAAATACAGGATTCCGGTAAGTCGGTTAACGATTATGTTAAGAAAACTGGTGATGTATTTACCGGTGACATTATTATGTCAAGAAGAAAAATTACGCATCTTGGAGATCCAATCGCAGATACAGACGCAGCAACAAAAAAATACGTCGATGATCAAGAATCCAAATACGTGTCAGTGCGCGGTGGTATAATGCGTGCATTTCTCGACATGAATAATAATGGTATTAATAATCTCAGAACACCAGAAACAGATTTCGACGCTGCAACGAAGAAATACGTCGACGATAGGGAAATTCCAATAACTACTTCATTAACGACTATCAATGATGGAATTGCTACATTTAGAACTGAATATTTTAATCATGTACAAACATTTCTAAATTTTCGTAGAAATGTAAACAGATCTATTAATGACTTTTTTGGAAGTCCACCAGTCGTTGACATAAAACTTACCGACATTAACATGAAAATCAACGATATTGTTAGTGGAATTCCTAATATTATTCAAAAAACTAATCTCGTTAAAATTCCACACGGACGAGCTAACAATATCGTATACACAGTATCATCAGGAAAAGCAACATGGTCACCGCAAAATAACATTATCAAACATACCGCAGAGGTCACTGGTGTATATAGATTATCTGTGTTTAGCGGTGTAAAATTCAGTATATTTACCACATATCTATGGCGTCATTCAACCGATATTTTTTCCGGAACTGTGTCTATAGTGTTAAACAAAGATACTGAAGAAACGTTTATACTAGAGACAGACGATAGAAAGATTTACCACAGCAGATTATTGGTGGTGTATTGAGTTTGTAGCCGAAATTCCTCAATTAGTTATCTAGATAAGTATAATGAATCAAGAGTCATTTATCGACGTTCAACGTCACAGATACGCTCAAGTATGTGAGTGTCAAACTAAACTAAAAAATATCATCGACGATTACACGATAAAGGTAAAAAAATATCGTCGTCGTATGGTTGTTATTGATATAATGGTATACTCGGTTTCTGCTGTTATTGCTGGAAGTGGATTATTATTATCAACAATAACGATGACAGCGCCTGCAGTTGTAACGATTATAGTTTCAACGGCAACAACATGCGCAGGTATTTTCAGTATTATCTCTAAAAAATATCTACGTGTACGAATGATAAACTAAACGAGTATATAATGAAATTGCACACAGCAACAACCGCATACACTAAATTATGCTCGTATATTTCAGCGTATCTCGGTGATGGTAAAATATCCGATGAGGAGTTCGTAACGATAATGAAAACCTACGATGAAGCGTTCATAATCGCTAGTGATAATAACGGAAAGATGGAGAATTAAATAATAACGATAATAATAATGTCAGAGTCTCAATTACTTCAGCAGATCGTGGCTAATACAACGCCGTCAAAACTACTATGATATCATTAAGTTCAACAAATCCTGAATTTAGCGTTAATTTTCCGACTGCAATTCCAGCAAAGGAAATAGCATTAGCGCAATTACGAGTTTATTATAGCTGGCCTAATATTAGATCAAAACCGTTTGGTGGACAACAACCAAATAATTCACTGGTATTTGCGAATAAAAATAAACCTGATGGAACACCTGATTGGCAGGTTGTTGGAATTTCAACGGGCAGTTATCAAATAGAACAGATTAATGATGAGTTCCAACGCAGAATTAAATCTATCACAGGGAAAGAATCTAAAATAGCAATAACTGTTTACGAACCAACACTATCAGCGGCGATTGAAATAAATTCTCCTGATTATCTCGTAGATATTTATCAGAGTTCGATCAGATCCGTGTTAGGATGGCCTGAAGACGCACCTGTTTATAATGGAGTTTCAGAACCAAAACTAGAAGAATTTAAAACGAGTGAAGAAAAATTCATTAAAGATCCAGAATATCGAAAAAAACAACCATGGAGTAATACAAGATTTGGATTTCCAAACGAAGATAGATATTATTTTACCGATTTTGACGATAAAAGGATCCCCAAGTTGAATAAAGCATTATTTATTGTTAACATAGACACCAGGACGAAGATTAGTTCCTATACGGTTGATGTAGAATTTATTAAACATTTTTTAGATACTCTTAAACCCGAATACGATAAAACGTTTAATGATTTAAGAAATTTACTTATTTCATTATCACAACATTATAATGAAAGTGTAAAGCAGCAAATAACTGAGTCAATAAAACATTTAAATGGTATCTTATTCGATTTATACATCGTCAATCGAAGTATTATAATCACTGCGACTAAACTCGATGGAAATCGTTACACAAATCCAGAATCTAAACAAATATTTCTTAATCGTTATAAAATAACAGAAAAAGATTTACAAACATTTGTTATACCAGATTTAAATAACGCTGAAATGAAGAAATCATTAAGTGATCTTATTGAAGAATATTATCCGGGAGTAATTGAATCGTGGAAAAAAATAGCCCCACCGCCGGTTATACTAAAACACAATAACAATCCCTTTGGTGCCGGACGTCATATATCGCCAGGTATTGTAAATATAACAACAACAATTGGAATCAATCTGGTATGTGATGTTATTGAAGGTAGCTATCAGGTAGATCTTTCTAAGTCTAGCCACCGCAGTGGCACTGCGGAGCAAGGGTACATATTATTCAGTTTTAGTCCATTGGTCCCTCCCGGTTCGTTAATTGTATCAAAGCCAATTAACCCCGTGTACCTGCGAGTTCATAATCCGTTATTATCAAGAATACACTTTAAACTTACAGACCAAAATAATAGAATTCTGGACACGAGGAACGAAGAACTGAATATAAACCTGTATGTACGCTCATAGAGCGTTTTTATTATAACAATATCCGGATGTCTATAATATTATGTTCTTTTTGTTTACATAAAATCCGTTCACAATGAAATCTAGAAGACTTTGGCTGCATATTGATTTTTCCATAACAGCTGTGCGTAAAGTTATTTTAAGAACCGCTATATAACTAAATCAATATCCGCTGTTACGGCTTTACGTATAGACTCAGTGTTATAATATATATTTTTTGGAAACTATAAAATCTCATTTTAGACAGAAAAATGTGGTTTTTGTTAAGAATATTGTAGTTTTTAGGAATAACGATATGACTGACAAATTGTTAAGCTAAGGTTATTGGCAAACACATACTAACTTTTTCAATATGTATTTATAACAAGGTCCGATAGCTCAGTTGATAGCGCGTAGAAACTCTCATCCGGAGGGTCATGGTTCGAAACCCAAGAAGGACAAATTGTCTGCGGGGGGCGATTGTAGGCCAAGATTTATAATTTATTGGGGGCTCCAGCCCCCCCCCCGTCTTCAGAGTACACCAATCCACTACGTCAACACGTGGTGGATTCACTTTTGTGAATCACCCATTGGTTGATCGTTATGGGTTGGTGTGCTGGCGTGAAGACGGCATGTCATCATCATCATCATCATATCATCTCATCATCATATCATCTCATCAAAATATACAGCGGGGGGTGATATGAGGTCGTGACCTTGTGACTTCACTAAAGGGGTACCCCACACAAGGGCCATTCCAAAAGACACAATCGCAAAACTAAAAATAAACCTAATGAGATTCCAGGTCACAAAGACCAATCAGCCTTTGAGTTCTTAGAGTTTCGGTTACGGATGTCTAGGAATTCTTGTAAGGCAATAAACAGAATCTGATTGGTCACTAAAATAAGACCTACACGTGTATAAACAACCCTCTGAGTTCTTAGAGTTTTGGTTACGGATATTTAGGAATTCTTTCGGAGGTAAACAAATAACATGTATAGACAACCCTCTGAGCCTCTAAAGTTTCGGTTTTGGATATTTAGGGGTCTCTTGGGGGGAATGTCTAAACAAAGAACCTCATTAGGTTTATCTGATACAACTATGGAATGGTAGACCGAATGTCACCCCGCGCTGTATATTTTTGTTTATTTTTATATTAAATATATAAATATATATAATGAACCATGAAAACATTAATGATATTATTTCTGCTATTAAAACACTAAAACATAACGGAATAAAAATATCTGATAATCTCGACCCTCAGAAAATTATGTGCGATTTTGAATTACTGCAACAAAGAAAATTTGATAATAAATATACACTATCTTCAAACTACAGATTTATAAAATTAATTTATCAATCCATGCTTGAATCACTAGCTATGGTAAACGACAATCAGGTAAAGCTATTTGCACCTCTTGCACGTTCGATCGAAAATATTAAATCCGAACTGTCTCACGAGTACGAAAGAAAAAAGATCGTGGATAATCGTGTAATGCAATTAAGAAAGATTATGCTATCTGATTCTGTAAAAAATGATAATGACGCTGAGAGCAGCGACGATGAAGGTGGACCCCTGACAGAGTCAGTGACTGTAATTATGGCTAAACAAAATCCTTGGGAAAATTGACAGAGTCGAACTATTTGTTTTTGTTAGGAAGACAGAGTTAGACATATTCAAATACTATCCACTGATCATATGTTTTCGAAAATGCAGATCTAGTAATATTATTTGCGACAAATTGTACTGAAGGTGGTATTATGTCAAAATGTTTTGCAGCAGAATTAATTGACTTGAACACAATTTCTTCACCATCTGCATTTACAGATTTAACAGATCTTGCAAATCGTGCGCCGCCAGTGTTTCCAAGCTTACAGTTTTCACTTTGCGTGATAATACGTAGATTTCTAAGTGAGTTATCATGTTTATTGCCGTTGATGTGGTCAACCACATATCCATCTTTGATTATTCCAAAAAAACACTCGTAGGTAAATCTATGTGATAAATAATGTTTATTTCCTTTGGTATTAAACGCAAGATAACCAGTATTATCAATACTACCGACTGGTTTTTTCAATCTGCAGTTTCTAATCACACCTTCTCGAGATGCTTCATAATTGGTAAGGATTGGATGTGACACAAACTCATTTTGTTCCATTTATATATATAATATTTATTTGCCTAAATCATTGTTTTTTGAAAATCTAGCCAAATAATCTTCTTCGGTTTTTATAGGAGAGTCAGCGTTATATTTTTTATCGTAATATCGTTTTAACTCTCTGTATTTTTTACCACCGCATTGCGCGCACAATTGAGTTTTTCCTCGCACTCCAGCACTACACACAATACACGGTTTTGGTCCTAGACTTCCATTTCTGACACATTGCATATGATAACTACAGTATTCAGTCACGCATGTTCTGTTACACGGAGACGTATAACCGATTTTTAACCAGTGGCATTGATTTGGTTGAATCATATACAAAAGATTAATGTTCAATTAAATATATACTTGCCCTAATTATAATATGGAGGAATTATCCGTTATTGAACCTTCACCTGCTAGATTTGACCTTGACAGACTATCAGAATATAAATTTAGTACTTCGATGCAGGATCTGGCATTAACGGATGAGGATGTAACCGAACGTATTCGTGAAGCAAAAAAGGAATTTCGTGACGATGGTGCTGCTCATGTGTGGTCAACATTCAGAGTTGGAAATGTTACTAATATGATGAATGACAAACGAGGAAAAGTAATTATTAATCACCTTGATAATCAAAAATATTTTATTTTAATAAAATTTATTGTAAATACAGAAGAAGATATTTGGATTATTCGTGATAAGCGTGATCCCGTCCGTGTGCAGTCCGGGGGTAATATTGTTCTTTTGAGTAATAAATCTAAACCCGGAATACTAACCGGTGTTGACAAACCTTACTATATATAAAGTTATCCAGCAACTGCAGTTGTATATGGAATATTTCCGCTGAATGATAAACCTAATGTTGCGGATCTCAAACCGATGAAAATATCAAGAATAAACTGTGTAGCTGAACGAGTTACAGAACATTTCATAAACGCGATACGTGGTAATGGTTTAACTGATTTAAGACGTAAAAAAATAAACAAATGGGCAGAGTCTGTTAAAGATACCGGAGCGTCTATCAAAGATGTCGCTGAGCTAGAAAAGAAATTAAAATTCCCAATAACAGTAAAAATGCTGACGGGAGACATTTTATATAAATCGAAATATAAATCAAGAGGAGCTCCGATAGATATTATTGATCATAACGCGCACGCATGGACCTCAGCAGTAACAATATTTCCACGAGATAGAACGGTTAAATTTTATAACGGTGACATCTTTGATTTTATTAAAAATATCAGCAAAAGTGACCCTGTATCCGTTTGGTTATTTCAGAGTTCGGAATATGATCATTACGATCAGTTTGTACGGCCTAATGGTGATATTTACTGTACAGAATCTCTCCATGGGGAAATGGAACATCTTGCGCAGCGCCTTTGGCGTGAATATGCTTCAGACGATGTCAAAATTAGACAATTATTAAATAATTGTTTTACAGTTCCATCTGTAGCGGCTCACTTCGCTCAAGACAAAAATTTATGGAAACCAACACGATCGGAATTCCTTGAAGATGTCAAGAAAAGCTGTGTAGAATATGGTCACGGTGGATTATGGAACACCAAATACAACCATAGTGATGTTATCTCGGTTGATATGGTAGCGTGTTATCCTGTGAGTTTTCTTGGATATGGAGTATGTTCTAAATATTTTAAGAGATTCGGACATTCTACACATGACATGACCAGGGTTGCGATAAACGGACATTTACCAGATTTTGACTTAACCGGATTTGCTCATGTAGAATTATTCGAGTTTGCAGAAAATCTCCATCCGATTACTTATGCTTGGTTTGGAAGACATTTTTCAGAAAAATATTGGGTTCCAATAGTACTATTGCGATATATGCTTGATGTTGGATTTTTAATATCGTTGAGAGTAACTGAAGCGATTATATCGTATAATTCACAGAAGCAAGTTTGGTTACCAGAACCGGACAGATTTAATATCGACGATACCAGGAAAGAATTCCCTGATATTGATGAAGATTATATTATTAAAATAAATAAATGCAGGAACGAGCATGATGAAAAATTTGCAAAGGATCTCGGTAGAAAAATAATCGGTAAATTTACTCAAGGTGGTTCATACGATTATAAACGGCACTGTACAAGATTGATTATGGATGATGCTGAACTAGATTTTATAATCGCTGATACAACGGAGAAAATACGTTTATAAACAGATGTAATGCTTATTTATCAGATGGAACCAAACTAGGTACAATTGTGAGTTATCTTGATGGCGAGTCACCGCAGTTTACTCATTTAAGATCTTCGATGTTGGCATATGTTTCTATAAATCTATTATCGATGATAAATAAATTTCCTCGTTACGCCGTCAGAGTCGCTACGGATTCATTTTATGTACATAAAAAATATAAGGATTTATTAAAACTCGGTAATGGTGAATGGGGAACATGGAGAATAAAACAAGAAAATATACTTAGTTATTCTGAATCTGCCGATGTTGAAATTGTGGAGACATATTACAAAAATAATAATCAAATATTAAAGTCATCTGCACCATCTGTGTACGATCCTGTATCTAGGTATAAGACCGTTTATCTTAATGGGTGTGGTGGTTCAGGTAAAACAACTCGTGCGATTAACTTATTTATAAATAATATCTCAGATATGATTGTTTTAACACCGACGCACAAACTTGCTAGAGAAATAAAGCAACGAGGAGTAAAATCGTGTACTTATCATAGTTTCTTTAGATGGTGCGGAGATACATGGACCCCATCGCGGATGGGTGAAAAATATATACCCAAATATATTATATGGGACGAGATATGCACGGTGTCGTTAGAAACACTAAAAACATTTCTTGATTGGTTGTCATTGAAGAATACTGCTGTGATTATGTGCGGCGATAATGGTCAACCACCACCCTTTGTTGGACAGTCTCCACATGAATGGCTAAAGAATAACGTAGATTATTATGAAGAAATAAATGATGACCATAGAGCTATCGATAAACCGCTGAAGGAATTTAAAAGGTTAATCAGACTTCAGCGAGACAGAGTACAATGTGAGATAATGCGAGGAGTAATTCCAGAGACTTCTATGAATGATTTTTGGACTTTATGGAATCCCGCTGATTTGATAGTCGCCAGTAGAAATATAGTTCGTGATGAACTACAGGATAAATTATTTACGTTACATAAAGAAAAGTTTTCCGATCTACCTGTACCATTATGTTATCGCCCCCCAGATACTCGACGACAGAATATTGATGTTGAAATTCCTGGTGGTGGAACACAGAATCTTGTCTTGAATGATATTATTTTAGTCGATATTAATGTCGTTGAGAATGCGCTGAGTATGAATAAATCACCGTGGACGTTAGGATACGCTATAACGATTCACTCATCACAGGGATTAACTATAACTGATACTAGAATCTGGATTGTAGATGATAGGATCGAATGGTCGAATTTAGTCTATCTCGCAGTTTCTAGGGTCAGGAGAATATCTCAACTACATAGGGTTATTATGAATTTTATAGAAAATAATGATCAAACTGTTAATAATGACGTAATAAGAAAAAAACTATCTGGTTATAAGCAATGTGACAAAAAAAATAATCGTGACTTTGATATTGATGCTGAATTTATTATAAACTAAAACAACAACAAAATAATCATTGTGCAAGTTGTAACTGTAATATGTTATGGCAATATTCGAATAATAATCCAAGACAATTTACCGTAGACAGAATTAATAGTGATCTTGGTCATACACGTGAAAATGTAATGTTGACTTGTCTTGAGTGTAATCGACGTCGAGGCTCTGGACGTTTACAAAATTGAACGTGGTGGTAATTGTGTATCCTCAGGAATTATTTGTAATTGTTCACGTACAAATCCACGTTGAGGAGCTGTAGAATCTAGTCTGTATATTGGAGGTCTACCAGTGGATCTAACCACGCTGGAAATTTTATGTGTAGTCACGCTCCAGATAGGATCGGTTGCTCTTTTTTTACCACCTTCAAGTTCGCCAGGTTCATATAAATATCTAACTGTAACATTACCTAATATTGGTTGAGAGAAAGATTCATGTCGTTGTCCGTAGCCATTGGGTATGTATTTTTTTTTGATCGCATTAGAAGGTTTCATAGAAGTTACACGAGTAATTTCATTATTCAACGCAGCTATCACACTCGGTAATCTTGCAACCCATTCACGAGATCTATCTTTGAGGTCAGTAGATATTTCCCTTGCATATTGGTATCCGAATAACCGCTCGGCAAGTGTTCGATTAAATCGTTCAACGATTGCCTGATCACGATGAATTTCAGTATGTCCTCGTCTGATTTTAACGTTATGTTTCTTCATCAACGATGATACTACTCCAAGAAATTCTTTACCGGGATCAACTTGTAATAACCGTGGCCATCGTAGACCATCACGTTGATAAATGCGCTCAAACGCAGATGCAACTTCAGATGTTGTCTTTGTTGATAATGGCTCCGCTTCTTTATATCTACTCGCAATGTCAACGACAGTTAACGCGTATTTGTACGTACGTGATTTTCGTCCACGTGTTTTAATAGTATCGTGTGGTAAAAACAAAATATCTGCTTGATGAACTTCATTAGGGACACTAACATCAAAATGCGCGTAATGAATTTTTTAGGTGGACTTAGGAAGATTTGCCATATTGCCTGTCGTGCTAACCATGATGCAGCGACATCACGTGAAACTTTTGCTGCTTCGGCGAGTTTACTAATCGCTGCCTTACCTCTCCAGAATCCTCTCGGGGAATAATAAACAGATTCCACTATGATAGTTATATAATTAATTGCCAGCCCCTAGCACCAGTTTACCTTTCATAGCAGTTTTTACTAGAAAACTAGCTAATTTTTCTCTGAGAGATTTATTAGGTATAGCATTTAGCGCATGAATCAATTTTACATCTGCGAGATGCCGCTGCTGCAAATCTTTACTTTTATAAGCAACATCATGAACATGACATGCTTGATCAATCTTATTTACTGGATAC
>JAECUM010033953.1:0-12257 GCA_016617855.1 Megalonaias nervosa
CTGTGTGGTTGTTGCTTGAGGTGCTGTGGTTGTGGTAATATCCGGTGTGGTTGCTGTGGGCAATGCCGATCTAGGTGTTAATGTCGTTGTGGTTATTGTTGCAGCCAATGTGGTTGTTGTGACAGGTGTTGTGGCTGTTCGTTTAGCCTGTGTGGTTGTTACTGGAGGAAATGTGGTTGTTGTGACCGGTGTAGTGGCCGTTCGTTGAGGCTGTGTGATTGTTGATTTAGTTGGTGTGGTTGTGGTAATAGCCGTCGTGGTTGTTTTGGGCACTTCCGATGGAAGTGTTGATGCCGTTGTGGTTATTGTAGCAGTCGATGTGGTTGCTGCTTGAGGTAGCGTGGTTGTGGTAATAGAAGCCGTGTTTGTTGTAGGCAAGCCAGATGTAGATGATGATGCTTTGGTGTTTATTGTAGCAGCCGATGTGGTTGTTGTGACCAGTGTTTTGACTGTTCGTTGAGTCGGTGTGGATGTTATTGGAGGAAATGTAGTTGTTGTGACCGGTGTTGTGGCCGTTCGTTGAGGCTGTGTGGTTGTTACTGGAGGAAATGTAATTATTGTGACCGGTGTTGTGGCCGTTCGTTGAGACGGTGTGATTGTTACTTGAGGTAGTGAGGTTGTGGTAAGAGCCGTTGTGGTTGTTGTGGGCACTTCCGATGGAAGTGTTGATGCCGTTGCGGTTATTGTAGCAGTCGATGTGGTTTCTGCTTGAGGTAGTGTGGTTGTGGTAATATCCGGTTTGGTTGCTGTGGGCAATGCCGATCTAGGTGTTAATATCGTTGTGGTTATTGTAGCAGCCAATGTGGTTGTTGTGACAGGTGTTGTGGCTGTTCGTTGAGCCTGTGTGGTTGTTACTGGAGGAAATGTAATTATTGTGACCGGTGTTGTGGCCGTTCGTTGAGACGGTGTGATTGTTACTTGAGGTAGTGAGGTTGTGGTAATAGCCGTTGTGGTTGTTGTGGGCACTTCCGATGGAAGTGTTGATGCCGTTGCGGTTATTGTAGCAGTCGATGTGGTTTCTGCTTGAGGTAGTGTGGTTGTGGTAATAGCCGCCGTGTTTGTTTTGGTCAAGCCAGATGTAGATGATGATGCTTTGGTGTTTATTGTAGCAGCCGATGTGGTTGTTGTGACCGGTGTTTTGACTGTTCGTTGAGTCGGTGTGGATGTTATTGGAGGAAATGTAGTTGTTGTGACCGGTGTTGTGGCCGTTCGTTGAGGCTGAGTGGTTGTTGATTGAGCTAGTGTGGTTGTTGCAATAGCCGGCGTGTTATTTGTGGGCGCATCCGACTGAGGTGTTGATGCCTTTGTGGCTATTGTAGCAGCTGATGTGGTTGTTGTTACCGGTGTTGTGGCTGTTCGGTGAGTCTGTGTGGTTGTTACTGTAGAAAATGTGGTTGTTGTGATCGGTGTTGTGGCTGTTCTTTGAGCCGTTGTGGTTGTTGCTTGAGGTAGTGTGGTTGTGGTGATTGCCGAGGTGGTTGTTGTGGGCACGACATTTGGAGATGATGATGCCTTTATGGTCATTGTAGCAGCCGATGTGGTTGTTGTGACCGGTGTTGTGATTGTTCGTTGAGCCTGTGTGGTTGTTGCTTTAGGTGCTGTGGTTGTGGTAATATCCGGTGTGGTTGCTGTTGGCAATGCCGATCTAGGTGTTAATGTCGTTGTGGTTATTGTTGCAGCCAATGTGGTTGTTGTGACAGGTGTTGTGGCTGTTCGTTTAGCCTGTGTGGTTGTTACTGGAGGAAATGTGGTTGTTGTGACCGGTGTAGTGGCCGTTCGTTGAGGCTGTGTGATTGTTGATTTAGTTGGTGTGGTTGTGGTAATAGCCGTCGTGGTTGTTTTGGGCACTTCCGATGGAAGTGTTGATGCCGTTGTGGTTATTGTAGCAGTCGATGTGGTTGCTGCTTGAGGTAGCGTGGTTGTGGTGATAGCCGCCGTGTTTGTTGTAGGGAAGGCAGACGTAGATGATGATGCTTTGGTGTTTATTGTAGCAGCCGATGTGGTTGTTGTGACCGGTGTTTTGACTGTTCGTTGAGTCGGTGTGGATGTTATTGGAGGAAATGTAGTTGTTGTGACCGGTGTTGTGGCCTTTCGTTGAGGCTGTGTGGTTGTTACTGGAGAAAATGTGGTTGTTGTGATCGGTGCTTTGGCTGTTCTTTGAGCCGTTGTGGTTGTTGCTTGAGGTAGTATGGATGTGGTGATAGCCGAGGTGGTTGTTGTGGGCACGGCATATGGAGATGATGATGCCTTTGTGCTCATTGTAGCAGCCGATGTTGTTGTTGTTACCGGTGTTGTGACTGTTGATTGAGCCTGTGTGGTTGTTACTGGATGAAATGTAATTGTTGTGGCCGGTGTTGTGTCCGTTCGTTGAGGTTGTGTGGTTGTTGCTTGAGGTGCTGTGGTTGTGGTAATATCCAGTTTGGTTGCTGTGGGCAATGCCGATCTAGGTGTTAATGTCGTTGTGGTTATTGTTGCAGCCAATGTGGTTGTTGTGACAGGTATTGTGGCTGTTCTTTTAGCTTGTGTGGTTGTTACTGGAGGAAATGTGGTTGTTGTGACCGGTGTAGTGGCCGTTCGTTGAGGCTGTGTGATTGTTGATTTAGTTGGTGTGGTTGTGGTAATAGCCGGCGTTGTTGTTGTGGGCACCTCCGATGGATATGTTGATGCCGTTGTGGTTATTGTAACAGCCGATGTGGTTGTTGTGACAGGTCTTGTGGCTGTTCGTTGAGTCAGTGTGGTTGTTGCTGGAGAAAATGGGGTTGTTGTGATCGGTGTTGTGGCTGTTCTTTGAGCCGTTGTGGTTGTTGCTTGAGGTAGTGTGGTTGTGATGATTGCCGACGTGGTTGTTGTGGGCACGGCATTTGGAGATGATGATACCTTTTTGCTGATTGAAGCAGCCGATGAGGTTGTTGTGACCGGTGTTGTGACTGTTGGTTGAGTCTGTGTGGTTGTTACTGGATGAAATGTAGTTGTTGTGACCGGTGTTGTGGCCGTTCGTTGAGGCTGTGTGGTTGTTGCTTGAGGTAGTGTGGTTGTGGTAATATCCGGTTTGGTTGCTGTGGGCAATGCCGATCTAGGTGTTAATGTCGTTGTGGTTGCTGTAGCAGCCAATGTGGTTGTTGTGACAGGTGTTGTGGCTGTTCGTTGAGCCTGTGTGATTGTTACTGGCGGAAATGTAATTATTGTGACCGGTGTTGTGGCCGTTCGTTGAGACGGTGTGATTGTTACTTGAGGTAGTGAGGTTGTGGTAATAGCCGTTGTGGTTGTTGTGGGCACTTCCGATGGAAGTGTTGATGCCGTTGTGGTTATTGTAGCAGTCGATGTGGTTGCTTCTTGAGGTAGTGTGGTTGTGGTAATAGCCGCCGTGTTTGTTTTGGGCAAGCCAGATGTAGATGATGATGCTTTGGTGTTTATTGTAGCAGCCGATGTGGTTGTTGTGACCGGTGTTTTGACTGTTCGTTGAGTCGGTGTGGATGTTATTGGAGGAAATGTAGTTGTTGTGACCGGTGTTGTGGCCGTTCGTTGAGGCTGAGTGGTTGTTGCTTGAGCTAGTGTGGTTGTTGCAATAGCCGGCGTGTTATTTGTGGGCGCATCCGACTGAGGTGTTGATGCCTTTGTGGCTATTGTAGCAGCTGATGTGGTTGTTGTTACCGGTGTTGTGGCTGTTCGGTGAGTCTGTGTGGTTGTTACTGTAGAAAATGTGGTTGTTGTGATCGGTGTTGTGGCTGTTCTTTGAGCCGTTGTGGTTGTTGCTTGAGGTAGTGTGGTTGTGGTGATTGCCGAGGTGGTTGTTGTGGGCACGACATTTGGAGATGATGATGCCTTTATGGTCATTGTAGCAGCCGATGTGGTTGTTGTGACCGGTGTTGTGATTGTTCGTTGAGCCTGTGTGGTTGTTGCTTGAGGTGCTGTGGTTGTGGTAATATCCGGTGTGGTTGCTGTGGGCAATGCCGATCTAGGTGTTAATGTCGTTGTGGTTATTGTTGCAGCCAATGTGGTTGTTGTGACCGGTGTTGTGGCTGTTCGTTTAGCCTGTGTGGTTGTTACTGGAGGAAATGTGGTTGTTGTGACCGGTGTAGTGGCCGTTCGTTGAGGCTGTGTGATTGTTGATTTAGTTGGTGTGGTTGTGGTAATAGCCGTCGTGGTTGTTTTGGGCACTTCCGATGGAAGTGTTGATGCCGTTGTGGTTATTGTAGCAGTCGATGTGGTTGCTGCTTGAGGTAGCGTGGTTGTGGTGATAGCCGCCGTGTTTGTTGTAGGGAAGGCAGACGTAGATGATGATGCTTTGGTGTTTATTGTAGCAGCCGATGTGGTTGTTGTGACCGGTGTTTTGACTGTTCGTTGAGTCGGTGTGGATGTTATTGGAGGAAATGTAGTTGTTGTGACCGGTGTTGTGGCCGTTCGTTGAGGCTGTGTGGCTGTTGCTTGAGGTGCTGTGGTTGTGGTAATATCCGGTGTGGTTGCTGTGGGCAATGCCGATCTAGGTGTTAATGTCGTTGTGGTTATTGTTGCAGCCAATGTGGTTGTTGTGACAGGTGTTGTGGCTGTTCGTTTAGCCTGTGTGGTTGTTACTGGAGGAAATGTGGTTGTTGTGACCGGTGTAGTGGCCGTTCGTTGAGGCTGTGTGATTGTTGATTTAGGTGGTGTGGTTGTGGTAATAGCCGTCGTGGTTGTTTTGGGCAGTTCCGATGGAAGTGTTGATGCCGTTGTGGTTATTGTAGCAGTCGATGTGGTTGCTGCTTGAGGTAGCGTGGTTGTGGTAATAGCCGCCGTGTTTGTTGTAGGCAAGCCAGATGTAGATGATGATGCTTTGGTGTTAATTGTAGCAGCCGATGTGATTGTTGTGACCGGTGTTTTGACTGATCGCTGAGTCGGTGTGGATGTTATTGGAGGAAATGTAGTTGTTGTGACCGGTGTTGTGGCCGTTCGTTGAGGCTGTGTGGTTGTTACTGGAGAAAATGTGGTTGTTGTGATCGGTGCTGTGGCTGTTCTTTGAGCCGTTGTGGTTGTTGCTTGAGGTAGTGTGGTTGTGGTGATAGCCGAGGTGCTTGTTGTGGGCACGGCATTTGGAGATGATGATGCCTTTGTGCTCATTGTAGCAGCCGATGTTGTTGTTGTGACCGGTGTTGTGACTGTTGATTGAGCCTGTGTGGTTGTTACTGGATGAAATGTAGTTGTTGTGACCGGTGTTGTGGCCGTTCGTTGAGGCTGTGTGGTTGTTGCTTGAGGTGCTGTGGTTGTGGTAATATCCAGTTTGGTTGCTGTGGGCAATGCCGATCTAGGTGTTAATGTCGTTGTGGTTATTGTTGCAGCCAATGTGGTTGTTGTGACAGGTGTTGTGGCTGTTCTTTTAGCCTGTGTGGTTGTTACTGGAGGAAATGTGGTTGTTGTGACCGGTGGTGTGGCCGTTCGTTGAGGCTGTGTGATTGTTGATTTAGGTTGTGCGGTTGTGGTAATAGCCGGCGTTGTTGTTGTGGGCACTGCGGATGGATATGTTGATGCCGTTGTGGTTATTGTAACAGCCGATGTGGTTGTTGTGATAGGTCTTGTGGCTGTTCGTTGAGCCAGTGTGGTTGTTGCTGGGGAAAATGTGGTTGTTGTGATCGGTGTTGTGGCTGTTCTTTGAGCCGTTGTGGTTGTTGCTTGAGGTAGTGTGGTTGTGATGATTGCCGAGGTGGTTGTTGTGGGCACGGCATTTGGAGATGATGATGCATTTTTGCTTATTGAAGCAGCCAATGTGGTTGTTGTGACCGGTGTTGTGACTGTTGGTTGAGCGTGTGTGGTTGTTACTGGATGAAATGTAGTTGTTGTGACCGGTGTTGTGGCCGTTCGTTGAGGCTGTGTGGTTGTTGCTTGAGGTAGTGTGGTTGTTGCAATAGCCGGCGTGTTATTTGTGGGCGCATCCGACTGAGGTGTTGATGCCTTTGTGGCTATTGTAGCAGCTGATGTGGTTGTTGTTACCGGTGTTGTGGCTGTTCGGTGAGTCTGTGTGGTTGTTGCTTGAGGTAGTGTGGTTGTGGTAATATCTGGCGTGGTTGCTGTGGGAAACGCCGATGGATGTGTTGATGCCGTTGTGGTTATTGTAGCAGCCGATGTGGTTGTTGTGACCGGTGTTGTGACTGTTGGTTGAGCCTGTGTGGTTGTTACTGGATGAAATGTAGTTGTTGTGACCGGTGTTGTGGCCGTTCGTTGAGGCTGTGTGGTTGTTGCTTGAGGTAGTGTGGTTGTGGTAATATCCGGTGTGGTTGCTGTGGGCAATGCCGATCTAGGTGTTAATGTCGTTGTGGTTACTGTAGCAGCCAATGTGGTTGTTGTGACAGGTGTTGTGGCTGTTCGTTGAGCCTGTGTGGTTGTTACTGGAGGAAATGTAATTATTGTGACCGGTGTTGTGGCCGTTCGTTGAGACGGTGTGATTGTTACTTGAGGTAGTGAGGTTGTGGTAATAGCCGTTGTGGTTGTTGTGGGCACTTCCGATGGATATGTTGATGCCGTTGTGGTTATTGTAGCAGTCGATGTGGTTGCTGCTTGAGGTAGTGTGGTTGTGGTAATAGATGCCGTGTTTGTTTTGGTCAAGGCAGATGTAGATGATGATGCTTTGGTGTTTATTGTAGCAGCCGATGTGGTTGTTGTGACCGGTGTTTTGACTGTTCGTTGAGTCGGTGTGGATGTTATTGGAGGAAATGTAGTTGTTGTGACCGGTGTTGTGGCCGTTCGTTGAGGCTGAGTGGTTGTTGCTTGAGCTAGTGTGGTTGTTGCAATAGCCGGCGTGTTATTTGTGGGCGCATCCGACTGAGGTGTTGATGCCTTTGTGGCTATTGTAGCAGCTGATGTGGTTGTTGTTACCGGTGTTGTGGCTGTTCGGTGAGTCTGTGTGGTTGTTACTGTAGAAAATGTGGTTGTTGTGATCGGTGTTGTGGCTGTTCTTTGAGCCGTTGTGGTTGTTGCTTGAGGTAGTGTGGTTGTGGTGATTGCCGAGGTGGTTGTTGTGGGCACGACATTTGGAGATGATGATGCCTTTATGCTCATTTTAGCAGCTGATGTGGTTGTTGTGACCGGTGTTGTGATTGTTCGTTGAGCCTGTGTGGTTGTTGCTTGAGGTGCTGTGGTTGTGGTAATATCCGGTGTGGTTGCTGTGGGCAATGCCGATCTAGGTGTTAATGTCGTTGTGGTTATTGTTGCAGCCAATGTGGTTGTTGTGACAGGTGTTGTGGCTGTTCGTTTAGCCTGTGTGGTTGTTACTGGAGGAAATGTGGTTGTTGTGACCGGTGTAGTGGCCGTTCGTTGAGGCTGTGTGATTGTTGATTTAGTTGGTGTGGTTGTGGTAATAGCCGTCGTGGTTGTTTTGGGCAGTTCCGATGGAAGTGTTGATGCCGTTGTGGTTATTGTAGCAGTCGATGTGGTTGCTGCTTGAGGTAGCGTGGTTGTGGTAATAGCCGCCGTGTTTGTTGTAGGCAAGCCAGATGTAGATGATGATGCTTTGGTGTTTATTCTAGCAGCCGATGTGGTTGTTGTGACCAGTGTTTTGACTGTTCGTTGAGTCGGTGTGGATGTTATTGGAGGAAATGTAGTTGTTGTGACCGGTGTTGTGGCCGTTCGTTGAGGCTGTGTGGTTGTTACTGGAGGAAATGTAATTATTGTGACCGGTGTTGTGGCCGTTCGTTGAGACGGTGTGATTGTTACTTGAGGTAGTGAGGTTGTGGTAAGAGCCGTTGTGGTTGTTGTGGGCACTTCCGATGGAAGTGTTGATGCCGTTGCGGTTATTGTAGCAGTCGATGTGGTTTCTGCTTGAGGTAGTGTGGTTGTGGTAATATCCGGTTTGGTTGCTGTGGGCAATGCCGATCTAGGTGTTAATATCGTTGTGGTTATTGTAGCAGCCAATGTGGTTGTTGTGACAGGTGTTGTGGCTGTTCGTTGAGCCTGTGTGGTTGTTACTGGAGGAAATGTAATTATTGTGACCGGTGTTGTGGCCGTTCGTTGAGACGGTGTGATTGTTACTTGAGGTAGTGAGGTTGTGGTAATAGCCGTTGTGGTTGTTGTGGGCACTTCCGATGGAAGTGTTGATGCCGTTGCGGTTATTGTAGCAGTCGATGTGGTTTCTGCTTGAGGTAGTGTGGTTGTGGTAATAGCCGCCGTGTTTGTTTTGGTCAAGCCAGATGTAGATGATGATGCTTTGGTGTTTATTGTAGCAGCCGATGTGGTTGTTGTGACCGGTGTTTTGACTGTTCGTTGAGTCGGTGTGGATGTTATTGGAGGAAATGTAGTTGTTGTGACCGGTGTTGTGGCCGTTCGTTGAGGCTGAGTGGTTGTTGATTGAGCTAGTGTGGTTGTTGCAATAGCCGGCGTGTTATTTGTGGGCGCATCCGACTGAGGTGTTGATGCCTTTGTGGCTATTGTAGCAGCTGATGTGGTTGTTGTTACCGGTGTTGTGGCTGTTCGGTGAGTCTGTGTGGTTGTTACTGTAGAAAATGTGGTTGTTGTGATCGGTGTTGTGGCTGTTCTTTGAGCCGTTGTGGTTGTTGCTTGAGGTAGTGTGGTTGTGGTGATTGCCGAGGTGGTTGTTGTGGGCACGACATTTGGAGATGATGATGCCTTTATGGTCATTGTAGCAGCCGATGTGGTTGTTGTGACCGGTGTTGTGATTGTTCGTTGAGCCTGTGTGGTTGTTGCTTTAGGTGCTGTGGTTGTGGTAATATCCGGTGTGGTTGCTGTTGGCAATGCCGATCTAGGTGTTAATGTCGTTGTGGTTATTGTTGCAGCCAATGTGGTTGTTGTGACAGGTGTTGTGGCTGTTCGTTTAGCCTGTGTGGTTGTTACTGGAGGAAATGTGGTTGTTGTGACCGGTGTAGTGGCCGTTCGTTGAGGCTGTGTGATTGTTGATTTAGTTGGTGTGGTTGTGGTAATAGCCGTCGTGGTTGTTTTGGGCAGTTCCGATGGAAGTGTTGATGCCGTTGTGGTTATTGTAGCAGTCGATGTGGTTGCTGCTTGAGGTAGCGTGGTTGTGGTGATAGCCGCCGTGTTTGTTGTAGGGAAGGCAGACGTAGATGATGATGCTTTGGTGTTTATTGTAGCAGCCGATGTGATTGTTGTGACCGGTGTTTTGACTGTTCGTTGAGTCGGTGTGGATGTTATTGGAGGAAATGTAGTTGTTGTGACCGGTGTTGTGGCCTTTCGTTGAGGCTGTGTGGTTGTTACTGGAGAAAATGTGGTTGTTGTGATCGGTGCTTTGGCTGTTCTTTGAGCCGTTGTGGTTGTTGCTTGAGGTAGTATGGATGTGGTGATAGCCGAGGTGGTTGTTGTGGGCACGGCATATGGAGATGATGATGCCTTTGTGCTCATTGTAGCAGCCGATGTTGTTGTTGTTACCGGTGTTGTGACTGTTGATTGAGCCTGTGTGGTTGTTACTGGATGAAATGTAATAGTTGTGGCCGGTGTTGTGGCCGTACGTTGAGGTTGTGTGGTTGTTGCTTGAGGTGCTGTGGTTGTGGTAATATCCAGTTTGGTTGCTGTGGGCAATGCCGATCTAGGTGTTAATGTCGTTGTGGTTATTGTTGCAGCCAATGTGGTTGTTGTGACAGGTATTGTGGCTGTTCTTTTAGCTTGTGTGGTTGTTACTGGAGGAAATGTGGTTGTTGTGACCGGTGTTGTGGCCGTTCGTTGAGGCTGTGTGATTGTTGATTTAGTTGGTGTGGTTGTGGTAATAGCCGGCGTTGTTGTTGTGGGCACCTCCGATGGATATGTTGATGCCGTTGTGGTTATTGTAACAGCCGATGTGGTTGTTGTGACAGGTCTTGTGGCTGTTCGTTGAGTCAGTGTGGTTGTTGCTGGAGAAAATGGGGTTGTTGTGATCGGTGTTGTGGCTGTTCTTTGAGCCGTTGTGGTTGTTGCTTGAGGTAGTGTGGTTGTGATGATTGCCGACGTGGTTGTTGTGGGCACGGCATTTGGAGATGATGATACCTTTTTGCTGATTGAAGCAGCCGATGAGGTTGTTGTGACCGGTGTTGTGACTGTTGGTTGAGTCTGTGTGGTTGTTACTGGATGAAATGTAGTTGTTGTGACCGGTGTTGTGGCCGTTCGTTGAGGCTGTGTGGTTGTTGCTTGAGGTAGTGTGGTTGTGGTAATATCCGGTTTGGTTGCTGTGGGCAATGCCGATCTAGGTGTTAATGTCGTTGTGGTTGCTGTAGCAGCCAATGTGGTTGTTGTGACAGGTGTTGTGGCTGTTCGTTGAGCCTGTGTGATTGTTACTGGCGGAAATGTAATTATTGTGACCGGTGTTGTGGCCGTTCGTTGAGACGGTGTGATTGTTACTTGAGGTAGTGAGGTTGTGGTAATAGCCGTTGTGGTTGTTGTGGGCACTTCCGATGGAAGTGTTGATGCCGTTGTGGTTATTGTAGCAGTCGATGTGGTTGCTTCTTGAGGTAGTGTGGTTGTGGTAATAGCCGCCGTGTTTGTTTTGGGCAAGCCAGATGTAGATGATGATGCTTTGGTGTTTATTGTAGCAGCCGATGTGGTTGTTGTGACCGGTGTTTTGACTGTTCGTTGAGTCGGTGTGGATGTTATTGGAGGAAATGTAGTTGTTGTGACCGGTGTTGTGGCCGTTCGTTGAGGCTGAGTGGTTGTTGCTTGAGCTAGTGTGGTTGTTGCAATAGCCGGCGTGTTATTTGTGGGCGCATCCGACTGAGGTGTTGATGCCTTTGTGGCTATTGTAGCAGCTGATGTGGTTGTTGTTACCGGTGTTGTGGCTGTTCGGTGAGTCTGTGTGGTTGTTACTGTAGAAAATGTGGTTGTTGTGATCGGTGTTGTGGCTGTTCTTTGAGCCGTTGTGGTTGTTGCTTGAGGTAGTGTGGTTGTGGTGATTGCCGAGGTGGTTGTTGTGGGCACGACATTTGGAGATGATGATGCCTTTATGGTCATTGTAGCAGCCGATGTGGTTGTTGTGACCGGTGTTGTGATTGTTCGTTGAGCCTGTGTGGTTGTTGCTTGAGGTGCTGTGGTTGTGGTAATATCCGGTGTGGTTGCTGTGGGCAATGCCGATCTAGGTGTTAATGTCGTTGTGGTTATTGTTGCAGCCAATGTGGTTGTTGTGACCGGTGTTGTGGCTGTTCGTTTAGCCTGTGTGGTTGTTACTGGAGGAAATGTGGTTGTTGTGACCGGTGTAGTGGCCGTTCGTTGAGGCTGTGTGATTGTTGATTTAGTTGGTGTGGTTGTGGTAATAGCCGTCGTGGTTGTTTTGGGCACTTCCGATGGAAGTGTTGATGCCGTTGTGGTTATTGTAGCAGTCGATGTGGTTGCTGCTTGAGGTAGCGTGGTTGTGGTGATAGCCGCCGTGTTTGTTGTAGGGAAGGCAGACGTAGATGATGATGCTTTGGTGTTTATTGTAGCAGCCGATGTGGTTGTTGTGACCGGTGTTTTGACTGTTCGTTGAGTCGGTGTGGATGTTATTGGAGGAAATGTAGTTGTTGTGACCGGTGTTGTGGCCGTTCGTTGAGGCTGTGTGGCTGTTGCTTGAGGTGCTGTGGTTGTGGTAATATCCGGTGTGGTTGCTGTGGGCAATGCCGATCTAGGTGTTAATGTCGTTGTGGTTATTGTTGCAGCCAATGTGGTTGTTGTGACAGGTGTTGTGGCTGTTCGTTTAGCCTGTGTGGTTGTTACTGGAGGAAATGTGGTTGTTGTGACCGGTGTAGTGGCCGTTCGTTGAGGCTGTGTGATTGTTGATTTAGGTGGTGTGGTTGTGGTAATAGCCGTCGTGGTTGTTTTGGGCAGTTCCGATGGAAGTGTTGATGCCGTTGTGGTTATTGTAGCAGTCGATGTGGTTGCTGCTTGAGGTAGCGTGGTTGTGGTAATAGCCGCCGTGTTTGTTGTAGGCAAGCCAGATGTAGATGATGATGCTTTGGTGTTAATTGTAGCAGCCGATGTGATTGTTGTGACCGGTGTTTTGACTGATCGCTGAGTCGGTGTGGATGTTATTGGAGGAAATGTAGTTGTTGTGACCGGTGTTGTGGCCGTTCGTTGAGGCTGTGTGGTTGTTACTGGAGAAAATGTGGTTGTTGTGATCGGTGCTGTGGCTGTTCTTTGAGCCGTTGTGGTTGTTGCTTGAGGTAGTGTGGTTGTGGTGATAGCCGAGGTGCTTGTTGTGGGCACGGCATTTGGAGATGATGATGCCTTTGTGCTCATTGTAGCAGCCGATGTTGTTGTTGTGACCGGTGTTGTGACTGTTGATTGAGCCTGTGTGGTTGTTACTGGATGAAATGTAGTTGTTG
>JAECUM010033954.1:0-45102 GCA_016617855.1 Megalonaias nervosa
TCTGTCTGGTTGAAGTCTGATTAATTTTTTAAATTCCTTCAGCGGTTCATCGATAGCTCTATGGTCATCATTTATTTCTTCATAATAATTTACGTTATTCTTCAGCCATTCATGTGGAGACTCTCCAACAAAGGGTGGTGGTTGACCATGATCGCCGCACATAATCACAGCGGTATTCTTCAATAACAACCAATCAAGAAATGTTTTTAGTGTTTCTAACGACACCGTGCATATCTCGTCCCATATAATATATTTAGGTACATATTTTTCACCCATCCGCGATGGAGTCCACGTGTCTCCGCACCATCTAAAGAAACTGTGATATGTACACGATTTTACTCCTCGTTGTTTTATTTCTCTAGCAAGTTTCTGTGTAGGTGTCAAAACAATTATATCCGAATTATTATTTATAAATAAATTAATCGCACGAGTTGTTTTACCTGACCCTCCACACCCATTAAGATAAACGGTCTTATGTCTAGATACAGGATCGTACACAGATGGTGCAGATGATTTTGATGTTTGATTATTATTTTTGTAATATATCTCCACAATTTCAACATCTGCAGATTCAGAATAACTAAATATATTTTCTTGTTTTATTCTCCATGTCCCCCATTCACCATTACCGAGTTTTAATAAATTTTTATATTTTTTATGTACATAAAATGAATCCGTAGCGACTCTGACGGCGTGATGAGGAAATTTATTTATCATCGATAGTAGGTTTATCGAAACATAAGCTAACATCGAAGATCTTAAATGAGTAAATTGTGGTGAGTCGCCATCACGGTAGCTCACAATGGTACCTAGTTTCGTTCCATCTGATAAATAAGCATTACATCTGTTTATAAACGTATTTTTCTCAGTTGTATCAGCGATTATAAAATCTAGTTCAGCGTCGTCCATAATCAATCTTCTACACGCTCGTTTATAATAGTATGAACCACCTTGAGTAAATTTACCGATTATCTTTCTACCGAGATCTTTTGCAAATTTCTCATCGTACTCGTTTCTGCATTTATTTATTTTAATAATATGATCTTCATCAATATCAGGGAATTCTTTTCTGGTATCATCGATATTAAATCTATTTGGTTCTGGTAACCAAACTTGCTTCTGTGAATTATACGATATAATCGCTTCAGTTACTCTCAACGATATTTAAAATCCAGCATCAAGCATATACCGCAATAGTACTATCGGAACCCAACATTTTTCTGAAAAATGTCTTCCAAACCAAGCATAAGTAATCGGATGAAGATTTTCTGCAAATTCGAATAATTCTACATGAGCAAATCCGGTTAAGTCAACATCTGGTCCTTCCATGGGAAGGGGTCCGTTTATCACAACCCTGGTCATGTCATGTGTAGGATGTCCGAATCTCTTAAAGTATTTAGAACATACTCCATATCCAAGAAAACTCCCAGGATAACATGCAGCCATATCAACTGAGATAACATCACTATGGTTGTATTTGGTGTTCCATAACCCACCGTGACCATATTCTACACAGCTTTTCTTGACATCTTCAAGGAATTCTGATCGTGTCGTTTTCCATGAATTTTTCTCCTGAGCGAAATGAGCCGCTACAGATGGAACTGTAAAACAATTATTTAATAATTGTCAAATTTTGACATCATCAGGGGTATATTCACGCCAAAGTCGCTGCGCAAGATGTTCCATTTCTTCATGAAGAAATTCTGTACGATAAATATCACCGTTAGGCCGTACAAACTGATCGTAATGATCATATTCCGAACTCTGAAATAACCAAACGGATACAGGGTCGCTTTTGCTGATATTTTTAATAAAATCAAAGATATCACCATCATAAAATTTAACCGTTCTATCTCGTGGAAATATTGTTACTGCTGAGGTCCATGCATGTGAATTATTATCAATAATATCTATCGGAGCTCCTCATGATTTATATTTCGATTTATATCAAATCTCTCCTGTCAGCGTTTTTACTATTATTGGGAATTTTAATTTCTTTTCTAGCTCAGCGACATCTTTGATAGACGCTCCGGTATCTTTAACGGACTCTGCCCATGTGTTTATTTTTTTACGTCTTAAATCAGTTAAACCATTACCACGTATCGCATTTGTAAAATGTTCTGTAACTCGTTCAGCTACGCAGTTTATTCTTGATATTTTCATCGGTTTCAGATCCGCAACATTAGGTTTATTATTCAGCGGAAATATTCCATATACAACTGCAGTTGCTGGATAACTCTGTATATAGTAGGGTTTATCAATGCCAGTAAGTATTCCGGGTTTAGATTTATTGTTTAAGAAAACAATATTACCCCGGACTGCACACGAACTGGATCACGCTTATCACGAATAATCCAAATATCTTCTTCTGTATTTACAATAAATTTTATTAAAATAAAATATTTTTGATCATCAAGGTGATTAATAATTACTTTTCCTCGTTCGTCATTCATCATATTAGTAACATTTCCAACTCTGAATGTGGACCATGCATGAACTGCACCATCGTCACGAAATTCCTTTTTTGCTTCACGAATACGTTCGATTACCGTTAATGCCAGATCCTGCATCGAAGTACTGAGTTTATATTCTGATAATCTGTCAAGGTCAAATCTAGCAGGGGAAGGTTCAATAACGGATAATTCCTCCATATTATAATTAGGGCAAGTATATATTTAATTGAACATTAATCTTTTGTATATGATTGAAACACAAAACAAATGTGCTTGGCTCAAAATTGGATATACTTCTACTTGTAATAAATCATGCGTGAATGAATATTGTAGTTATCATATGCAATGTGTTAGAAATGGAAGTTAGGACCAAAACCGTGTATTGTGTGTAGTGCTGGAGTGCGAGGAAAAACTCAATTGTGTCTAAAATGTGGTGGAAAAAAATACAGAGAACTAAAACGATATTATGACAAAAAAAATAACGCTGACTCTCCTATAAAAACCGAAGAAGATTATTTGGTTAGATTTTCAAAAAAAATAATGATTTAAACAAATAGTATTATATATAAATGGAACAAAACGAATTTGTGTCACATCCAATATATACAAATTATGAAGCATCCCGAGATGGTGTAATCAGAAACTGTAAATCAAAAAACACAGTCGGTAGTATTAATAATCTTGGTTATTTTGGATTTAATACTGGAACAATATATTATTTATCAAGTAGATTCATCTACGAATGTCATTTTGGGGTCATCAAAGATGGACTTGTAGTTGATCACATTGACGGAAATCCCCATAATAATCGATTATCTAACTTACAGGCTATTACACAAAGTCAGAATGCTGCACGGGGAAATACTGGAAAATGTAAAAAGTTTGCAAGAAGATCTATTAAATCCGTAAATACAGAGACTGGGGAAGAAATTAGTTTTGAATCGATGAATACAGCTGCCAGATATTTTGGTATTTGCATGCCTTCAGTACAACGTGTCGCAAATAATATTACTAGATCTGCCCTTTCAAAAATATATAATCAGCGGATAGTATTTGAATATGTCTAACTCTCTATTCCTAACAAAAACAAATAGTTCGACTCTGTTAATTTTCCCAAGGGTTTTGTTTAGCCATAATTACAGTCAGGGGTCCACCTTCACCGCTCTCAGCATTGACAGAATCAGATAGCATAATCTTTCTTAATTGCATTACACGATTATCCACAATCTTTTTTTTTCGTACTCGTGAGACAGTTCGGATTTAATATTTTCGATAGAACGTGCAAGAGGTGCAAATAGCTTTACCTGATTGTCGTTTACCATGGCTAGTGATTCAAGCATAGCTTGATAAATTAATTTTATGAATCTGTAGTTTGAAGATAGTGTATATTTATTGTCAAATTTTCTCTGTTGCAGTAATTCAAAATCGCACATAATTTTCTGAGGGTCGAGATTATCAGATATTTTTATTCCGTTATGTTTTAGTTTTTTAATAGCACAGATAATATCATTAATGTTTTCTTGGTTCATTATATAATAATTATTTCTTTAATATAAAAAATAATATCAGTATCTGAATAATTATTTAAAAAAATGTAGTCCCCATAACCCCATGTGAACCTCTAGGTTGTCATATGACATCCTAGCAGGATCAGAAGGTCAGGGGACTGTTTTGAGGATGATTGTATGATTATGATTATATATGGTTATGATTTTGATTTTTGAGGACAGCACAAACCCCATGTGAACCCCTAGGTTGTCATATGACATCCTAGCAGAATCAGAGGTTACATATAAACTTATCTCTAAGAACTTAATTCTAAGGACAGCACAAACCCCATGTGAACCCCTAGGTTGTCATATGACATCTTAGCAGGATCAGAGGTTACATATAAACTTATCCTAATGATTGTATGGTTATGAAATATATACAGATGGTTTATGATTTTGGACTTAAACTTATCCTAATGATTGTATGAACATGAATATATACAAATGGTGATGACGGGGGAATCTTGTCTACGTCCAACAGATTTTGTACACTCTCCCCCCATACAAAACCCCGGGAGTGTAAAAGGTACACCCCTCAAGGGTGTATGATAGGAGAGTGTATTTTGTCTGTTGTGGATATCGAGGAAATTCTCCGGGTTCCCCCAATTAAATAGCATCAGTCGCCAAATGCAAGATAATATCTTTAGCATTTTGGAGACTCGAACACGCGAGAGTCTGTAGAGCTTCGATCTACGTCAAACCGTCTTACCATTTCGGCCATCGTTCTCTTATCAATAATATAGTTAAATTTAAGTATATATATAATATTTACGCTGTCTCACAGAACTTGTATTACTAATAGAATGTAGAATTGTACTTCAGTTTTTCAAAATTCATAAAATAATTTTGCACGCATAAAGTTATAGTTCGTTAAGGTAACAGACAGACGGACTAATATACGCTATACACGTACATACAACTGGGTTTGTACAGGTAACGTAGTAAGGGAAATAATCGTTCAATTTACTGCAGAGAGATAGCCGAGTTATCTCGCTTTATTATATATACAATTGCTTTAATCATAGAAATTTGATTATGTATTTACTCATCAGATTATACCCCTGATTAAATAATAAAAACGCTCTATGAGCGTACATATAGGTTTATATTAAGAGATTCGTTCCTCGTGTCCAGAATTCTATTATTTTGGTCTGTAAGTTTGAAATTTATTCTTGTCAGAAATGGATTATGAACTCGCAGGTAAACGGGATTAATTGGTTCTGACACAATTAACGAGCCTGGAGAGACAATCGGGCTAAAACTGAATAATATGTACCCTTGCTCCGCAGTGCCACTGCGGTGGCTAGATTTAGAAAGATCTACCTGATAGCTACCTTCAATAACATCACATACCAGATTGATTGCAATTGTCGTTGTTATGTTTACAATGCCTGGTGATATATGTCTACCGGCACCAAAGGGATTGTTATTGTGTTTTAGTATAACCGGTGGTGGGGCTATTTTTATCCATGAATCACACATCCTTTTAAAATGTTCATCAATAAGATCATTAGCTGATTTCTTTAACTCGGACGAGTTAAATCCGGGAATGATGAATGTTGGTAGCTGTTCTTGCGTAATTCCGGAATGTTTAAGAAATATTGTTGTAAATAAACGATTAAATGTAACACGCTGAACTGGATCGTCTTCATTAACTATATAAGCATCAATAAAATATGTGTCTGGTTTTAATAATCTTTTCTCTCTGTTAATAAAAACATCATTCATAAACTCTAGGTCTGAAGCAACTTGATTCAAATGCTGTATCGTTTCAATTATCTGATTTTTTAAATCATCGTTGTAAAAAATATTAATACTTGAAAATAAATTTTGTAGATTATTAAATACACGCTGATGCTCAGATTTAATTGTATCAGCATATGAATTTATTAAATCAATATCAAGTGTTCTTATCGAACCTTTCTTGCCAACAATTATTTTTGTGAAATAGTCTTCTAATCTATCTATATAATGTGTAACTCTATCAATACCAGAATATCGTTTCCATGGATAAGCATCTTCTACTTTTCGATATTCTGGAATATTTATAAACACCTTTTTATCAGTAATGAAGTCGGATCGCTGTGGTTCTGGTGGTCCCTGATAAGCTGGTGCAACTTCAGGCCATCCTAAAACGGATCTAATCGAACTTTGATAAATATCTACGAGGTAATCAGGAGAATTTATTTCAATCGCCGCTGATAGTGTTGGTTCATAAACAGTAATCGCTATTTTAGATTCTTTCCCTGTAATAGATTTAATTCTGCGTTGGAATTCATCATTAATCTGTTCTATTTGATAACTGCCCGTTGAAATTCCAACAACTTGCCAATCAGGTGTTTCATCCGGTTTATTTTTATTCGCAAATACCAGTGAATTATTTGGTTGTTGTCCACCAAACGGTTTTGATCTAATATTAGGCCAACTATAATAAACTCGTAATTGCGCTAATGCTATTTCCTTTGCTGGAATTGCAGTCGGAAAATTAACGCTAAATTCAGGATTGGTTGAACTTAATGATATCATAGTAGTTTTTGACGGCGTTGTATTAGCCACGATCTGCTGAAGTAATTGCGACTCTGACATTATTATTATCGTTATTATTTAATTCTCCATCTTTCCGTTATTGTCACTAGAGAACGCGTCGCGTTCCACTATGAACGCTTCATCGTAGGTTTTCATTATCGTTACGAACTCCTCATCGGATATTTTACCATCACTGAGATACGCTGAAATATACGAGCATAATTTAGTGTATGCGGTTGTTGCTGTGTGCAATTTCATTATATACTCGTTTAGTTTATCATTCGTACACGTAGATATTTTTTAGAGATAATACTGAAAATACCTGCGCATGTTGTTGCCGTTGAAACTATAATCGTTACAACTGCAGGCGCTGTCATCGTTATTGTTGATAATAATAATCCACTTCCAGCAATAACAGCAGAAACCGAGTATACCATTATATCAATAACAACCATACGACGACGATATTTTTTTACCTTTATCGTGTAATCGTCGATGATATTTTTTAGTTTAGTTTGACACTCACATACTTGAGCGTATCTGTGACGTTGAACGTCGATAAATGATTCTTGATTCATTATACTTATTTAAGTAACTAATTCGGGAGTTTCAGCTACGAACTCAATACACCACCAATAAGTCGCTGCGGTTAACTTTTTATCATTCGCTATTAGCATAAACGTTTCCTCGACATCTTTATTTAACACTATAGACACAATTCCAGAAAAATCATCGGTTGAATGACGCCATGGAAATGTGGTAAATATACTGAATTTTGCACTACTAAATACAGATAATCTGTATACACCAGTAACCTCTGCAGTGTGTTTAAAAGTGTTATTTTCCTGCGACCATGTTGCCTTTCCTGATGCGACTGTGTACACGATATTAATGATCTGCTTGTGAGGAATTTTAACGAGATTAGTTTTTTGAATAATATTAGGAATACCACTAATGATATCGTTGATTTTCGTGTTAATGTCAGCTAGATTAATAATAACATTTGGTGGAGTTCCAAAAAATTCGTTAATAGATCTGTTTACATTTCTACGAAAATTTAAAAATGTTTGTACATGATTAAAATAATCAGTTCTAAATGTAGCAATTCCATCATTGATTGTCGTTAATGAAGTCGTTATTGGAATTTCCTTATCGTCGACGTATTTCTTCGTTGCAGCGTCGAAATCTGTTTCTGGTGTTCTGAGATTATTAATACCATTACTATTCATGTCGAGAAATGCACGCATTATACCACCGCGCACTGACACGTATTTGGATTCTTGATCATCGACGTATTTTTTTGTTGCTGCGTCTGTATCTGCGATTGGATCTCCAAGATACGTAATTTTTCTTCCTGACATAATAACATCACCGGTAAATACATCACCAGTTTTCTTAACACAGTCGTTAACCGACTTACCGGAATCCTGTATTTTACCCTGATCAGTGAAAGTAACGACATTATTAACAACCGCGTTGGGAATTCGTACAAGAACATCTAGTAGTTGTATATTACTCGTTTTTAATCGTCCTTGTTTATCCTGAAAAACGACGACTTCATTTTGATCCACACTCGTGATATTTAATAAATCATCGATTTCATTTCTGAGCTGATCAATGGTTGCATATTTAGATAAATCGAACTTCTGAGCTCTACCTGAGGATCTTCCATAAATATCTACCATTATATTTACTGATATCAGTTTAAGTACTATGACGTAGTGTAGTGAACGCGTGCACGACTTTATGAGGCGGTGCTGTTGATTTTGATACAGCATCAAGCATAGCGAGGGTTTCACGACCGCATATTGGAGGATCAGTTATTTTTTGTGTCGGTAGCGTTGAATACCAGATTGGAGTAGTATTATTGCTAACGTAATGAAGAAATTCTTTTGGTGATGCTAATCCATACAAATCGAAATAAATAATTCCACGTGGATCAATTGCATATGCGACCCAGTGCGTGCCTGGGCCAGAATTTTTATCGAGATTAATGATACCGGTTTCATGTTGCATTGCAACGGTAGGTAATTGATCGCGCATAAAAACACCTCTGAAATTTTTTATTTTTAATTGCTTAGCAGCATTAAGTAAATCAAAATTGGACATGGATGTTATTAGTAAACTGTCCCTGGTAATCTTAGACCCCTTCCGTACCAGTGTGGAGTCCCTGGTAATCTTAAACCCTTTCCGTACCAGTGTGGAGTCCCTGGTAATCTTAAACCTCTTCCCTTTTTTTTGATTCCTTGTCCAGTTGCTTTCTTTAACGCCATTTCAGCAGCTGTTCCAACAGCACCTAGCGCAGCTGCCTTTGCAACAGCTGGTGCTGCAGCTGCTATTAATGCTGGTATTGCTGCGAGAAGTGGAAATATACCACCCGTTTTAGCGATGTCTTTGATGGCGCCCGCAGAAAGATTAAGTTTGACGCCTTTATTTGATTTTTTAGCGTCATTGAAGTTTTTAAACTGACGTTCGGTCAACGATAGTTTATTTGCACCAGTCATTTGTTCTCGCTTTAGCGATATTTTTATTCCACAATTATTTTTTGATGCTGATTGCAGCCTTTTAATCTGACCAGGAGTCAGACTCACACTAACGTGATGATATGACATTATAATTATTATCCTGATTTTAAATCAAGTGATCTAATTACATATTTTCTACTGGAGCATCAATAACTCTCATTCGTCCACCAACACCTTCGAGTAACATCGATTTATCGCTGAGTATAACAGCAATTGCTCTGTAATTTGCAATAACTCCTATTGTCACACGAGCTCGAAGATGAATATCTACAACAGATTGTCTGGTTAAATCTAAATGTTCTAGTGAAAAGTAATAAATCGGATACAGCGATGTAAAATCTAGCTGGGATATTTGTAAACCAGTATCAATATTTTGATCACGACCCATGAACGACATAAGACGATGATATGCACGTGCTACATGATTTTGATCGAAATTAAGTAATATATCCTCGGATGGTTCTTGATGTCCATTTATCCTTAATGAAACCTCAGAAACACCGAGTTGGTCAAATATCATGTGACTATGTGTTTGCGAGTTTACTCGTGCAATATTTTGAAACGCAATAAATATATGTCTTGGTGCAGAAACACCTTGCTGAGAAGCTATCTGCCACGTAAATAAACCATCAATTGCACTCTGAATAGCATCCGTAGTCATTGTTAACCATGACAACGTTGATTTACCGCCTTGACTCATAAAAGATAACAACCGGTCATCTTCGGATATTGACGGAGTCATCACTGGCATCCACAGGGAAAATTTTGTTAGTATTACTATACCCTCATTACCAATGGGTCTCCATAATGCATCATTGTCTGTGCCTTTTCGTACTAGTACAACTGTGTGTTTGGCTCCGAAAATGACTTTTCTAACATTTCTACAGAATCCAAATATGTGTGACAGTGGAATTGCACATGAAAATCTTCTCCTATCGCCTCTTAACATTGATCGACGCGCTGCAAATCCTAAGTTAAATTCTGGATTTGGAAAAGGTAGATCTTCAATAGCAGCAAGAGCAGGAGCAGGAGCTCGATCATTTGGTTGTCGAAAAACCTGATTTCTACTGTCAGGGTGGTCAGAAATATCCTTGACAAACATCATTGATGGACCAGCCGATCTTGAATAATCGTCGCTGTATCTTGCAAGGCCTAGTATTGTCGTTGCAACATCAACGTCCTTCTGGATTGATTCAATATTTTTTCCGTCAATCATGTACGTAGCGCTATCAAATAACGCCATAATACCATTATTAACAAAACCAACCCTAACTTCAGCTCCATATACTACGGGTGCTGCAGGAACAGTGTTATCTAAAATTTCACCTTCTACTTCAATAAATGCCTCAGCGGGTAAGAAATATCTACTTGTATCCTGAACCTGTAGTTCGATTCGTCCACGCTGATTTGGCAGTCGTGCGTCATAAGAATAATACTGATAATCGCGCACAGACTCATCTTTGAGAACTGGTGCGTCCATGTCAAACGCGGGGTCAGATACGCGCTTAAACATCTTTATTATTATCGTCTTCGTCTAACACGAAGACCGCTTCCTGCTATCAGACTAGCGGTTATATTTTTTTCCTTCTCCGACATCGGGATATCAGCTAACTCCGCTAGTTTTTGATTAGCTGCTTGATTTATTATTTTACTTACACTTGCGGGCATCACTTCGGTGCTGGGTAATTTCACAGGTCGGGTCGGTCTGCGTATTAATCGTGATAGTCTATCTTTAATTGCTGAAAATGCTTTGCTAGCGAGATTACCAACAGCGCTTACACCTTTTTCACGAACAACATCAATAGTTTTCATTCCTAGTTGCTTTGCAATCGGTATTGCTTTTGGGGCTATCCTTCTAAACAGACCCTGAACAACATCACCTAATCCATCTCCGTAGGTCGTTTTGTATACAGGTAATCGAGAGTTTATTACCCTGACCATGGTAGGTCCACGAGTATTGTGTATGATCATTTTATTATTAAGTGATTTTATCACTAATTACATACTTAGTCACTATAATAATCATCGGCGATTTCATTAATGAGAGATCGATATACATTAATATCCATGATGCCACCACTAAATAATCGTTTGCAAATATCAGCTACTTCATTAATGATTTCTGGGGAATTATTACCAGCTCGTTTTCCTCCGATGAGGATTTCTAGTCGATCGACATCAGCAAGGACATTATTGGGGCAAGTAATAAGACCACTTCCTAGACCACTTCCAGTTGCGCCAGGGGCGTCTTGAAATTCTTTTTCTTCTTCCTCTTCAACTTGTTCCGGTGATACTTTTGGTGATCTTAGAAGACGACGAAATGATTCTCTTAATGTTCTTTTTTTTCGTTTTTGTTGTTGTTGCTGTAGTGGTTGTTGTTGTAGCTCTTGTTGTTGTAGTGGTTGTTGTAGTTGTGGTAGTGGTTGTTGCGGTGATGGTAATTCAAATTGTTGTGGTGGTGGTAATTCAAATTGTGGTGGTGGTAATAATCGTTTACCTTGTTCAGTTTCTTTTATATGTTTATGTACAGCATCATCAAATTTATTAAAATCTAACATATCTTCATTAGATCTGATTTCTGGAATACCAGTAGCGACGCGATATATATCTCTGATCCAATTGGCAGAGCTTAATGATTTAACATATTCTGGTTTTACATATTTTTTTCTTTCATAATATCCAAACGCGGCAATATCAAATAATTGGATTGGGTCCCTGATAGCAGCAATACCTTCAGGCGTGAATTTATCTTTTATATTAGTTCTTGGTCTTTTAGGCGCTGGTTGTGGTGCTTGTGGTTGTGGTGCTTGTGGTGCTTGTGGTTGAGCTGCTTGAATACGGCCAGCAATATCAGCAGGCAATGTTGCAAGAGCTCTTTGTGTTGCCTCAGTTGCTGTAACAATTTTCTTCGTTGGTTCAACAATCGGCTTAAATAATTTTTCTGTACCTTCTGTAAATTCCACTTGAGACTCCTGACGCGATTGCAATTGTTGCTTAACAGAATCACGAACGGGTAGATATTTTTTAATTGCCTCTAGTCGCTCTCGAGCTAATTTAGCTGAGTGTGGTTCTCCAATACTCATTATTGATAATATCTATAATGGCTGTTTAATTTATAGCAGCAGTAGAGCTAATTTAGCTGAGTGTGGTTCTCCAATACTCATTATTGATAATATCTATAATGGCTGTTTAATTTATAGCAGCAGTAGAGCTGTTGAAGGACATACGTATGTGACCAGATTGTGAAAAAATCTGGTCAATTAAAGAAGTTTTCATTATTAAGACAAAAACTTCTTTTTTAAAACCCTCGTAGGAACCCTTAATTTTCAAAAATAAGGTCTCAGACAAGTGGTCTGTTCAGCTCTACTGCTGCTAAACAGGATCTACAATAGCTGTTTTGTATAATGATGGAACTTTCCCGGATGAGAAAGAATTATTGACAACATCAGTTAGTGAAGGCAATATTGAATTTAAGCACTCAAGCAGCAGTGATGTCGGAATCGGATCTAGCTCACATGGGGCGCTCTTCATCATGGTTTATATATATTCTGTATCATAACTCTCTATGGTGATGATGAGTCAGTTGAAATTGTGTTGTCAAGCTTATTTCTAATTGATTGAAATTTGTCACAGAAGAAATTTGCAAACAGGTCCGGAAGATCGACCGGAGAGAAGGTCGTTTGAAGTGATGAACATTTATTATTTATATATTATATTATTTATTATTATAAAAACATAATATATATATATATATATATATATATATATATATATATATATATATATATATATATATATATATATATATATATATATATATATATATATATATATATATTAACAGATAAAAATTGTTGCAGTTGTGCTTTGGTGTTTTTTTTGCGGGGGTGGGGTGGGGTGTTAAAGGCATACAGTGTGTCTGCCTTTACTTTAAGTGTTCAACATTACGCATGAATTTATTTATTAAAGTATGCTTTTTTAGAAAATATTTTTCACGGCTTATGCACGGAAATAATCGCAACTCAAGCTGATCGTAAGGTTACATTTTGACCTATAGAAATCCTTGTTCTATATATCAACTAATATACTGCAATTACCATTGGCAACGCGCTATATTTGTATTGTGTACTCTGCTAGCATACATATGCTTGTGAGAATTAAATAATGAATCGAATTGAAATATTTATTTTATCTGTTTGAACTACGAACGGTTATTATATTAATACCTCCAATTTCCGATGTTCATCAGCCAGTATACATGTACGTCAAAGTGTGTGATTTCATCAGTGGGATACTATCAGGAGTTAAAATAGAAATAATGTGAAATCAGAACAGTAGACAGAAACTGTAACATAAGAAACAAAGAAAGTTACGACTTGACAATTTTCCTTTTCTTCATGCAAAACAATCAGTCAGTGGTACTGTTTCATAGCCTAGATTTAATTTAATTTTAATCTTTTAAGTTACTTTTCATAGGCTGCTTTACATAGCTTTTGTAAACACAATACAAAGAAATAATAATAATAATAATAATAATAATAAGAAGAAGAAGAAGAAGAAGAAGAAGAAGAAGAAACTAAAAGGAGGCTAATCAATGACGCCGATTTTAAGATTTCATAAATGTTTTCTTTTTATTTTGGACTGACTACTATATTAATCTTCATGTGTCGGTGATTCTACCCGGGTTTTCTCGGGGTTCTTCCACCACCAGTTATAAGGCCGGCATATATAGTCTATCGTGCTTTGAGAAATGGCGTTAAACCCCCTAAATAACAACTACTACTACATTTTTAATCGTTGTAGATATTTCTGTGATTTAATCGTTGTAGATATTTTCTAAGATTTATAAGAAGTTAGAAGGAACTTATTCACATAAAAGATAGTGGAATAAACATTGAATAGCTCCATTGTAATGAAAATTGATACATATTTGGTTTTCTTCACTCTGTTTGATATAGAGTTTCTAGATTTTCCATTAATATTATGCTGTCCATCAAGATGTTGATGCACACTTTAAATATTACAATTTCCCTCTGACCTGATACTTCATAACGATTTATTTTTAAATCAACATTTCTTGGTCAATTACGTACGAGAAATTGTTATTTAGCCAAATATGGTAACCAACTGAAAAGGCAATGCCGTGGATTCTGCGCCATATATATATATATATATATATATATATATATATATATATATATATATATACACACACACACACACACACACACAAACCAAGGGTATTTGCTTTGACCGAGCGGTGTCAACCCTGGCGCGATTCCGCTTGAAGTCATAAGTCTACCATAATCCAAAGACTTCGATAGAACTTCTGTTTGTAAATTAGAAAGCCCAACGTGTCCAATCTATAAATAATTTTACTCTAATTAGTACCAGACCACAAATCTCACAACTTTCCAATTGTCTATCAACCGCACATCTGCGTGGTTTCTCTTCATCAACTTTCCGTACCGTCAACAGTTCGCACCGTAAAACTATACAACTATTCCCTAACATAGGGAACTATTTTTACTATGCCACCTTAGACCAGTCAATTCATGGTTTCGAGCCACATTTTGCCTGTAAAATTGCATCACATCTGGCACCATGGCGACATAACTTCTTGTTTATTCCATTGTGTAATTTACCAGTCTCCAACCATAAATACTGCACCTGCAGTCACACAACCAGATTTCAATAGGGACTATGTAACGACAGGGACATTCACGCGGCTCTGAACTGAATTCACCAAAAGTAAACCATGGCACCATGGAAGCTCACTAACACTTCACACCGTGACGTTTGTTCCTAGTAATCGGCTAATTATTTCAGGCTAAGGAATATTTCCACTGGGCCGAGTTCCAATAATCAAACAAGTAATCACAAAAATCTAAGAAGTCCTTAAAACGGGCCGCTATAACCAAATGCGCATACTCCAAATTTATATATATATATATATATATATATATATATATATATATATATATATATATATATATATATATATATACACACACACATACACATACAACGTGTTCATATTTACACACATACACATACAACGTGTTCATATTTAAAAAATATAACATCATCAACTTCTAGATTTCTCATAAGATTTAATTTTTCATTCAAAAATGTAGTCCTGGTCTGTTGGGACTAGATAGATCAAGAAAAAAAAAAAAATTATTTTGAAACTTACAATGCATGATACATGTCCCGTCACAATATACAGATCATACTTCGCTGAGTTTAGATGCATCCAAAAATCATAATGAGGCCTTTTCAGATGTAATGGAGTTCTTTGTAAACAGCTCCTGGCTTTTATTAACATTGAAAAGATTACAGAAATATGGTTTGGCAAAAGAACAGTGGATATAAATTGTGTACAGAATATTCTTTACAGTAGGACACGTGGTGTTTTCTCAATGCTTGGCTTCAATTCTCAACAAAATCTTAAGGAAATGTCTGAAATTAATTGCAAAGATAGCATTTCTGATACAAGGAACTTATTGACCCACTGGTCCATACGCGTGCTAAAACCATTTGAGAAAACCACATTTGCAAAAGGATTTGCGTTATTTAAGATTAATCTTCGGATTCTATACTTACCAAATCCATTTAAAGAAATAATAGATAAACTAAATAAAATAGTTTTGACATTCTCCAAAAAGAGAGCATATGATAGAATAAGCAAAACAGCATCTTTTCAAGTAGCGTGGAAATGAGGGTTTAAAACGCTTGATGTTAAAACATTTATTAATTGACTCCACACTTGAAGGCCAGTTATTCAATTACCCCTTTACACTTTATTACTCAGAACAAAAAGGCTGTCAAAATTTTTACTCTATTTTTTGACAGGTGCGATTCTATAAAAGCATTTTCTAGTAAAGAAGAAAGAGACCGGTAAAATCCATTGATTTCTTCCAAAAATCTCCTGTCACAGAATCTGTAGAAATTTGGATTTGCAATATTTGTGATAAACAAGGTCCATCTAAAAGCTTGGTGGGCTGCAATGCCAGCAAATTATAGGTTTAGTAGAAAGGTTGTATCAAGCAAAGCTGTAATGCGGAGAGCGAAATGGGGAAGAAAGCTACTGAACAATATAACTACGATGATGACAAAAATTCGAAAAATAATGGTTGTTTTATACAGATTGTTCTTACTGCAAATTTAATCTGCACCTATCTTTACTGGGATATACTCCTCCATGCAGAAATCCAAATATCATCCCACCCATTGTTGCCTTCAGGTAAGATGAAGAGAATTTTTATTAGGCGTCGAAGGCCGTCTATTCTTATATATTACGAAGGATTCCTACGCATTTGAATCTACCACCGCCATCTGTGTCCTTGTTTTGTATTCAATCAAGTATGTAAAATAAATATAATATTTACACATTATTTAGATATTGCATTTTGTTGAATAATAACGTTCAGAATAACGTATTTAAAGTTATTTGGTTAAGAATACAAATAAAAGGTGACAGGATATTCATCCTTTTTGGGGTGGGTGAGGGTGGAAATAAGTCCCAGAGATACCATACTTGTAAGCGTGCCTTCATTATATCTCCATTAAAACTGTGTACATTGGCTTACTAATCGTAAATGGCGCCTGGGATAATGATGATGGCCTAAAGGGGTTTTGGCGCCCCAAGACCTCTAACGCCCGGGGCAACCGCCAAATCCCCTCCCCCCGTTCGTACTCTACTGACTGTGCAAATTCAATAAGCTGCCTTTTTATCTACTGATCCCTAAAAACGTGATAGTTTGTAAGCGGACCAATCAGGCGTAAAAATAAAGAAGCCCCTTCAAATATATTAAAGATTATTAAAATGGTGTTATACAGAGTTCGGAGAGGGGGGGGGGAATAGTGCTCCATGATCATTGACTCAGGAGAAAATAGAGCCCTGTATTCCCTTACATAGAATGAAGAACAAATGTGCACTGCATTATGAAGTTTATAATGATCCTTGAACACTATATTTCTATCTGATGCAATAAAGAACAATGATAATATTCATCATTCCTTATGTATGTATGTATGTATGTGTGGGAGATCAGCATTTCTAACGTAGCTTTAACAATTTTTCAGTCATATCGCTACAATGTCTGCAGCGTGGCAGTTTATAGTGATGTCTTGCACTGGGCCATCATGCCGCAGACATGTAGCATCATGTCCCATTCAGTCACATTATCCTGATACCAGGCCGACCAGTTCTAACACTAACCTCTAAATGCTAAGCGCCTAGTGCGGCAGCTGTTGGTACCATTTTTTAAATTTAAGTCTTTGGTATGATTCGGCCGGGGTTCGAACCCGCGACCACCCGCACCCGAGGCAGACGCTCTAACCACTAGGCCACCAGAGCGATCATATATGAATGTATGTATGAATGTACGTATGTCTGATTGTATGTATGTATGTATGTATGTATGTATGTATGTATGTATGTATGTATGTATGTATGTTGTTATGTATATTTAATTGGTTGTCTGTTAAGTTTTAAAAAAAAATTTTATTTCATTACACGTTATTGTAATGTAACATTCTTTGCTGGACTTGACCTTGTCAAAAACTGGTTCACTTCCGCTTGACCAGATTGACTTTTTAAATTTTTTTTTTTATTTCATTTATGTAAACAACTAATAATAGCTTCATTATTCTCTATGTTTATGAGCTTAGTGAATTTTATAGGCTATTGTGTTGTAAGTAAACAAGACTCATTAGATCATTCTAGAAGGTTAGTTTCCAGTAGGTAATGGTTGTTTTTAGAAAATGCTAATTTGTGACCTGGGGTCAAGCAGAGAACTATACTATCTTGTGACTGTGAGGATTTTACCAGTCGTGCTTTAACATCTAGCACTTTAAGTTGTATTATATTGTGACCAGTTTGGGCTGAATTTTATTTTCTTCAAATTGTTGAATTCAAGTGATTATTTTCTCTGGAAATACAAAAGTGCCCTGACAAAATTCTTGGATAAAGACATTCATTTGAATTTATACTGAATTCAAACCTGGAATAATATTTTTGTGATTCAACAAGACTGTTGACACATCAGCACTTCGCAGGCCATAACAGACACGTCATCGCCTTCAATTTTGGATCTCTTTGGGTCTTGAATTGAATTTTATTTAGGACTTTTATTATTATGACTTATGTCTTTAATTCTTGGATTATTTTTGGATTTAATTCGCAATACCGTTAAGTTCTTTATTCTCATTTTTCAATTTGTATTCCAGGGAAATAAATTATTTGTTAAATTTTACAAAGCTTGTTGTCTTCACTCTTTTCTGTTACTTCTTTTAAGAGCATAGACTCGTAACAATATATGTATGTATGTATGTATGTATGTATGTATGTATGTATGTATGTATGTATGTACGTACGTATATATGTATGTATGTATGAGAACAATGATGGTTTCAATGTGCCGATTAAAGGTAAATTCTAGTAATGTAGAACTGCAAATGATTAAAAAGAACATGCGAAAGTAAACGCTTACAAATAAAAGTAATACAGTATAGTACACCAATAGGAAAGATTAAAAAAATAAAGATGTCAGAACTTTGTTAAAGCTATATAAAAGGTAAAGGTAAAAATAACGTAAAATCCTCAAGATGATTGAACCCGGGTCGGATTGGATATAAGGATAACACCAGCACAATTACGCGAATGAGATATTTATGAGTACGAATAATAAATTAATACGAATAATAAATTAATCTGACATATTGCTCAGCGCATAAAACAAAATAGTTCAACATTGGATACGTTATCGCCATCTAATTTCTGCTGCAGGTGTGGCAGGAAGTTAGAAAATCAGTTTTGTAACTTTCAATAATTTTCATTGGCATTAGCCTTTAAAAGCCAATCTTATTTCTTTTATTTTTCATCATCTAGGACACGAAGAAATTTTTTTAGCACCATATTTTCCGTGGTACAATATCCTATTAATGGCCATTAAATCGCATCACACTATAATAAGCGTATTCACGCGGAGGTTGTTTGATTACTTGCTATGCATTACCACCTTTACAGACCTTAACCATTTATTTTGTGTTCGATGTTTCAAGTCAATATAGATGAAACATGGTACCTTCGTTTCATTTTCAAAATGTTAAAAGTTTAGAGTAGTATCCACTTCTCAGGTAGCAAAACCCACCGGCTATTGATTCTATACCATTAGAATCAAACTTTGATTTTCCAGACTGTTTTCTTTGCTTAAAAAGTGAAGCCATCACCTGCATAAATACTTTTCATGTTTGCTGCTGCTGTATAGCAATCGGGAAATGTTCTTGATTCATTCATAATGATTCTTCACCGTTGATTTTAATAGTAGATCAGTAATCCTTTCTAGTTTTCATTGTTAATCCCACATCGGTATACTCCATGATAATATCCATAAATATTGATTTGTTTTTCAAATTTAGTAATAACTTTTAATGAAACAGAGACCTTTATGTCAACAAACTTTTAACTTGTCAGTATGAATTTAGTTGAATGTACGCTCGGCACTTGCACATGAGAAATATAGCAAACAATGCAGCCCTTTGAAAGCATTATCATTATTCTGGACGTTTATGCACACATTTTTGATGCTATTTCTTCAGGTGGAGAAATGCAACTTTTTTCCTAAATGGCTTTTATTGTGAGGTGTTCTGATAAATAACAAGGATTCTCTGCATTATCCTGCCACTTTTCAGTTTAGGACGTTCGAAATCGTACTTGATTTCGCATTTAGGATACCGCCATTGACACTATTTACATTTCGCACATGCGTCGCTTTGCTAGCACGAAAAGCAGAAATGTACCTTTCTCTGTCACCAATAGGATCAAAAATTACATAGTACATTTTTATTTTTAGTCCCTTGTTTGCAATTACTTCCTTTTTCTAGAGTTGTTGCAATTTGTTCATTCATCTTTGATAAGAATATATTAATATCAATTTTTTGGCTTTTCCTATCTACTGATGCCTCAAACTCTCTTAACAAATGCTGAGCTATTTTCTTTTTTTTCCCCAAAACAATTCTTAGCTGATGAACATGTCTGCACAGAGATGACATATTTTGTTGGGGAATGGCACGGGTTGGATAGTTCATTTTTTGAGATAATACGGGTTTTCTTGGAGATGGAACGGGTTTTGTGGATGGTTTGCTGTCTGACTTTCCAGGAAGAATGGCACGGGTTTCATGGTCAATTTAATTAATCTGATATCAATTTTACATAATAATTCCGTGTTGATTTATGTATTCACTTCATATTTTTGTAATGCGGTCTAATTTCAAGAGCTGTTCGATAGCACTTTTTATTAAAATTTTGATCCTCAAATCAAGATAAATTGTTTTTATTGCAAAAATTCTGCAGTTCCCCCAAATCTTCACTGTCGTAATTTTTCATTTTTTCAACTAACGAAATTTCAGGCTTTTCGTTCTTATATTTTCTATAGATATAAACTCACTTTCTTAAGCCCTTCATGTTTTTCATTTTTCAAAGCACTCGTTGTGTGGGCCGTTATGTCAAATTCAGCAAACAAAAGGCTTAAAAGTATTATCATTTTTTCCAACTCTAATGAGCCACTGCTGACATCGTAGCGATATGACTGAAAAATTGTTAAAGCTACGTTAAAAATCATAATCACATCACATCACAATGAGCCATGTGTATTTTCTATTTTTATCGACAAGCTTTCTAATGTTGGCACAGTGTCTTTTACAAAGTGTCAACTATAGTGTAAGCATAATCAACTCACTTTAGTTACAGTTTGTACAATACAACTTGCACAACAATTAATATATACATAGCAAATTCATCTACTATAAGGTACTGCCAATTAAATTTGCGGGGGAGGGGGGCTGCGATTTTTGTCTGAGTTTGGATATTTTATTTCATTTATCTCAAGATAAACATTTATTTCTTCAAAAAATTAAATGGATATGAAATGGTATTATTTTGCTATATTTGTCTCCAGCTATTGACAGACAGAATTTTTCTTTTAAAACAGTGTCAGAACCCAGAACATGAAATTGTTGGTCCCTAAAATAATTGCAGTATACCTTGGCATGTATCGCGCCATGTTCAGAAATACCACGGTATACATTTTTTGTGGGTACCCTCCTCTCTGACTGAAGATGTCCACTGCTGAGGACCTCTGATCTGGGACTGGAAAGACGTAAAATGGAGCATGTTGTTTAGTCGTCTCAAACATGTCCATCACGGTTCTCTTACACAGTCTGAAAAGGGATAGATCATTCCGTGAGGACCATCTTGTTTCTTCTGATCAGACTATCTGCCAGAAAATTCTTCTTGCCAGGAATAGGACGAACTCGGAGGGTAATCCCTTTTTGAGGTTGCCTATTGAAAGAGGTTCCAAACCTCAGCGGACAAAGAAGAAACGTGTAATTCCTTATCGTCTCAAATGTGCTATGACCGACATGTTGTCTGAGGATACCATTACACAACAAATTGCTTGCAAAAGACCATCATCATTTCTTAATTGTTTATTTTGAGGTAAGTTTCTTTAAAAGATAAAAATCCTGAAGTAGACCTTCTGTCTCCAAGTGAGCAGCACACCTCGAATCTGCACAAAGACCCCGGTTACAAACCGGTCCCGATATACCCACCAAATCAAGTGGTGGTGAAATTCTAATCCTTGAGAAAGTCGAACAGTCTGAGAATCCGTTTGGTTTCCAGTTCGCCAGAAGGAGACACTAGAGTGGGCGAAATTGTAGTCTTCGTAGGGAAACCAGGTCCGCCGCTGTGTTCAAGGTCCCCAATAGGGATACATATTAGTGAGCTGACAACGAAATTTTGGCCTGCAACAGCTCCAAAAGCAACAGTATTATGTCCTGAGAGAAACACACTAATACCCTCTTGGTGAGGAAATTCATTCCCCGGTATTATAGTTGGATACCACAAGCTTTTGTACCGCGGTATTTCTGATCGTACCATGATATACCGCAATTATGTGAAGGACCAATAACTAATTATTCTGAGGTAGGGGCCCGACACTTACTAATAGCTACAAAATATCTTGCTCTGTTAATAGCAAAATATCATATTATAACCATGGTCTTATCTGGAGTAAACATTACTTATCTTAGGATTAAAGAAAAGAAAATATTTCAGCTCCCCAAAAATACAAAAAATAAATAAATATAAATCACAGCCCCCACAAGTACCTTATAGTAGATGAATTTGCTATGTGCATGTTAATTGTTGTATAAGTTTGAATTTAATAACTAAAGTGGTATGATTAAGCTTTTGTGCTACAGCTGATACTATGAAATAGATCGTGTTGACATTTTAGAACCTATCGACAAAAAATAGGAAGTGCTTTTAATAAAGCCTACAATTTTCTGGATAAGCTTTTGATATAATAGGCAGGGAAACTTCGAGTGGGATGCCAACACCCGGGCAAAATATTTCTCAGGGAGGAGCCAGTAAACATAAAACACTCAACAAACAAGAAAATATTTAGTGGACATCAGACGACTTGCAGTCTTACAAAGAAATACATATACTTAGCACATTTCCATAAGCCAGTAAATAACTGAAACATGACATGTTTTGTTGTTTTTTTTAAAATCCGGAAATTGGATCTGGCTCGAATATGTTTCACAACATTCCATTTACATACCACACTAGCATACACGACACGTGTCAAACATGAGATTATAAGGTCACAAATAATAATTATTTTTGTAATATTCACCAATACTTTGTGACAGATACAAAGATAATTTTTGAACTATTTGTTGTGAATAATGAAAACAATCTGTTAATATCACTGAAGTGGCAACAAGATTCCTAGAGAATTTCCATACATTCCTTACTGACTGAAACTAATGAAGTACCTTACAGTGAAAAAGTACCGTGGTACATACCACCGGAAAAAATACCAGCAAAACCGTGCACCTCTACCAGGTATACAAAATCCTAAGACTGAACTAGATCCGACGTTTGTAAGTTTGGAATGAGTCCCAGTTGAGTCACTACAGGCCACAAGTGGGAAATATCTTGTCTGAGAACTCTAAGAGGCAGTTGCTGCCTCTGAAAAGAGGGCAAATGGAGCTCTAGGGGAACGAGTCCTCCTTGGACACGCCACCTGGCCAGCTTCGATTGGCCAGAAGCAGATGTGAGGGATCAGGAGTGTTGGTTCTTCTAGTCATGTGATGGCAGGTTCTTACTGTGACTGAGTAAGACTTTTCAAAGCGTTCAGAGCAATATCTCTGTCGATCCTGTACATCGATGAAAATCTCTAAAGATGTTTTCAGATCTAGTTTGACTTCAATGATCACAGAAATCATCACCAAGCAATTTCTTCAGAAAGACAGCAATAATCTGGAATTCCAAGTTGTTAATTGCAATTTCTCAAGAAAATAGCTTATTTTGATTTTTGTTTTGTTTTGGTCCATGAACATAGTCATGAAATTCGAAATGGGCTAAGAAAGGACAGTTGTGTCATTCTACGCGTATTTACAACTTACCAAATATAGGACTTATCTAGAAAAATATTCAGTATATGTTGTCAAGATGACTCTTCAGCCGACCGTCAAGAGCAGCAAGAAATACTGGTGTCTAAATTGTACACTCATGTGTGTATACAAAATTATCTGCATGAAATTTCACATTTTAAAGAAAAAGCAAGATCATTCCACAATCATCATTCAGTATCAGTACATATTTGGGGGGTTGATTTTGTGGACTACGGGAATAGCTGGAGATCTGGGCGCGAGGCTTTCCCCGAAAGTCTCTCCAAACTGGAGACTTTTTATCACCCTCCGGGCCTCATCATTTGGGACACAATTCTAGAGGAAGACCAGATCTCCTTCTCCTCCACTGTCTGTACCGATGGGTCGTCGGTGGTACGAAATTAGGAGCAGGAGGCGTCATCTCAGCATCCTTTAGCAAATCCACTAGGATGGACAGGATATCTTTGTTCTGCTCTTGCCCCTGGGAGGCAGGACTTTCTGATCCTATGCCCCTCTGTTGAGACGCGGGGGTAGGAGCATCCATGTCCTGTAACTTCCTATACAGAGCCATAGGAATGTCATTTGTAACAGACTTGGCAGGAGGATGAGAACGATTCTTGATCTGAACATTCTGTGGAAGAAGGATGGGCTTTATACAAGCAGGTATTATGTAACTTCTGTAACTTGCAACATCAGCACTGTTATGAGGCCAAGGGCAGGGCATCCACGGCGCCATAAATTGGGAATAACAATTCATCTTTCAGAAATGGATGCTTCCACATCCCATAAGGATTAGTAGGGATCATATAGAAAGGGCGATGCCAATCAAGTTACCTTCCCAAGTTGGATACCCAACTGGGATAATCAGCAACATATTGAAGGGCAGGGGGCATCTCGACCCAATCCCTGTCCCAGTAGCAATGGGGCTCCATTGGCCAGTACTTTAAGACCAATAACTGGTCAAAAACAACCACCAGCCAATAATTGGTCTTGTGACAGAATGGAAAGAGGAAGCATCCTCCAAACAGGGAGGCATGCCATCACTGGGCTATGGTTTTAAAGGGGGTGCTGCTTTGCCATCACAGGAGAGTCTGGGGGGAGGAGATAGGGAGGGGACAAAGCAAGGAGAGGTTGTGGAAATCTCATATTCTCCTGGGATTTAGGAATGCTCATATCCACCAAAGAGCTATCTTTTTCTGAGTAGTGCACAGGCGCAGTGCATATCCCATCAGGCCTTCTTATTCTCCCATCTGCCCTTTACGACATATCGCTGCAAAAAGAGAAAACTCCGAAAACAAGAAGCAATAGTCAAAAGTGTTGAATATAGTATACAAGTGGTTTGAGATCTGTGCCTTAAACCAGCAATACTTAACTTGCCTATATGGTACTGATGAGCTTGGTTTGAAACCAGAAAAACACAATTTGATAATGAATAATAATGAGTATTGTGTGGCCACTAAAACTTAATCTAGTAATTAATGTTGGTTTGAGACCCTATAACACTGCCTAAAATTCAATATGTAACAGTAATCGATAAATCATCACACCAGATAGTTCAAAAATATATGTTGACAAATACATTGCTCTACCAAAACAAAATCCAGAGATGAATTGGCAAACTATACCAACCCATGTCGTGGTGTACATAAGGGACCCTGCTGACACAACAAATCAGTATACAATGGACCAAGCATAAACACTTTTAATGTTATGGAAACCCATAATTAAAATGCCAGAATGCATCTTTGACATGAGAAGTCAGTATTTCCTCCAGCACTGAATTTTAACAGAACAAAGCTGTTGTCCAGAAAATAGGATGGTTACTGCATATGGGCCTTTGAAGTTGGGGAGAAAGACTGGATCCATCTTCTTTCCAGTTCTGAACTTTTGGAACTTTTCCTCTAATATGATGTAATTTTCTTACATCAGTAAAGGTAATTTCTGTCCAAGAAAGCCAAGTAATGCAAAAATGACACATATGGCATTACTCCTATTAAAATGAAGGCCTTTATGCAAGGATGCTTTTTATTAATCTGGTTATATTCTGATGAGATTATTTTTTAAATAAATATTTCAAAATTTTCCTACTCTGTTAAAGACACTTACAAGATATTGGTTTCATTTTTATCTTCACAAAATTAAAAGGCCTACATGCCAAGATACCTTCTGTTAAATTGTTTCAAATTCTATTAAGAAGTTTTAAAAAGCTTTTCGTATTGGTTTTTCTTTATTTTGCAATATCAGCCATCCTGGATAGCAGATTTGTACAAACAGAAAAAAAAATCTTGCCTGGGTGCTTTCTGAAAAATTTGGTCAAATCATGAAAAGCCTTTTTTTAAAAGTATTTTAGAGCTATTTCTATTTCAATAAATGACAGCCATATTAGATGGCAGATTGGCATCATTGACAGAAACATAAAAGACCTTACAGATGGGACACTTTCAAACAAATTTGATCAAATTCTATTGTAAGGTTTTTGAGATCAACTTGTTTCTAGGTTTTTCTCATTTTCTTATTTGAAATAAAAATGATGGCAGAAAAAATAATTTTATAACAATTTAAAGGCTTTTATATTAGGATACTCTGCCAAATTTCAAAATATTGGTTCAGTGGTTTTTGAAAAATTGAAAATAGTAAATGTAGATGGATCACTGACAACAAATGAATTATGTAGGATGGGCTGAGTGAGCTGAAAACTTGGCACTTGTTGATGGATGACTGGTAACATAAGGGTGATCTACAATGGTCACAGGATCATGGCAGGTTCAAAATTATAACTTCTCTAATTTATTTTGTTTATGGACTATCTGAAACTGTGCTATATGGACTTTCCTGGAAAAGAAAAAGGACAAGTCTGCATAAAATGCTATGGAATGTATTTCAGCACCATTTTAATTTACAACCAACTAGACATCATAAGAAATCTTTCAATGACAACCCTTACTAATATGACCATTCATTCATATGTTAAGATAAGATTTTCAAGATGACAACTGTGGTAGTCACACTGAATGTGCAGGCAATACCATTTTCATTTAGGACCAATTAGATATCATCAAAAGTTGTTTTGCAAAACCCATGCTGAGACATCCATCCATTCAGAAATATCTACAGTGGCCATAATAGATGTGCATGAAGCGCCCTTTTCAGGAATGATCAAGCAGACATCATAAGTAGTCTGGTGAAAACCCCATGACAATATTAATTTTTGTTCATCAGTAGGAGTAGTGATAATGATTTTCAAAATGGTCACTGTGTGGTGATATTGGAATCAAATCAGCACCATTTTCATTTAGGACCAACTAGAAACATAAAAAAAACTGTCTTTGGTAAAAAGACACCCATGTGAATATGACATTTCATAAAAGATCTACAAAATACTTGAATCAGCTTACAGAATCTTCCATTCAGAAACCAATATTTTCTAGTAAAATGTTTCTTTGAGAATACTTACCTTAGGAGAACTACTACTACCTCGCAAATCCAGCCCTCCTAGATACTACTTTTAGCTAAGGAGAGCTAAAAGTTGTCTGCCAGCTTATGTGGCAGTCAGGTAGAGTGATCTCCCATTAGGTATAAGACTTGGAGGCAAAGCCTAATAACCTCAAAATTACTGGAGCAGAAGGCATGCAACTGCAGGGAGGCTGGGAGGGTGTATGTGTATTTTGATTGGGTAAGTATTCTCAAGAAATATTTTACTAGGAGAAAATGGTTTTTTCTTCAAATATGTTACCCAATCATATTATCTTAGGAGAATAGGTAAGAAGTGTAGGGAGGTACATCCCTTTACCTGAGAGATATCTCCAGTCCCCTAAGGTATGCAAGACAGCTTCTAGGTAATGCCACTGGAGGGAACTCCATCTGTTTGGGTGTGGCTTCAAAAGGGGAAAATCCACCCCATCCACCAAAAATCCAGTGTAAATCATGAAGCCATGTCTTCAGAAGCTGTTGATTGATCTGGAAGGGTTACCTGTTGAGCTGTGTATACAGGTCCTACCAGATCGAATTGGGCCCTCTAAGATGACAGATCTTGGAGATAAAAGCTAGAGAATCTGGACTGATCTCCATCCCACAGCCTGAATGATGTCAGTTAGCGAACAGTACCAGTCTGATGCTAGGTTGGTTCTATCAGGTACAGATCTGAGTGAGAATCAAGGGATCGACAGACCATTCCTTCTGTATTAGTTGATTGTTCTGTGACAAACAGTTGGCCAGTACGGTGATGCATCCCAGGATATGGCAAACATGTATGACTTTGTTAATGACAACCCTACTTCTGAAAGTCCCAGACCATGACGCAAAGGTCTGGGGACTGAGGTCCTCCTTCTTGCTGGAGATAAATCACCACTGTAGAGTTGTGGGACAGAATGAGAACTCCCTTGCCAAGCAAAAATTCCTGCCACTGGTGAAAGGTGTTCACAATGGCTGTCCTCTCCAAAATTACTGATATGAAGATGTCATTCCAGAGGACAGTATGCACAACTTGCATCCTGAAACAATGGTGGCGGTGGGGGGCCCCCCAGCCTTCTGTACTTGCATCGGTACAGGCTGTAATCTCGAGTTGGTGGACATGTAGATGTATACACGCCATGAGCCAAGTTAGGTTGCTCCCAATTCTGCAGATGGTGCATTAATTGGGTGCTTATGTTGAGAGCATAGTCCAGTGGGCAAACTGGAGGACTCTATTCATGCAGATGAAACAGTAGCAATGTAGTAGAAGATGACCTAGGACCATGAGGTCTGCTGCTGCATTGGGAAAGCCTAGTAGGCAAAGGGATTCCTATGCAATTTCCTCAAAAGGTGCTACCATGGGTTTTTTCAATGCCACATCCTAAGGGAGATGAAATATGTTGCCTGTGTATTGAACTCTATACCTAGTTGAACAATTCGTTGAGATGGTACTAGGTCAGATTTTTCCTTGTTGATGAGAAGTCCTGATTGATAACAAGGGTTATCTTGTCTTGTCAGAGCTAAGCTGCAGGATGTCTTCCATGTAACTTGATGTTGCTGCCATAGAAATGGTCCAGACATGTGCCATTACTCAATTCGTCAGATGATTTAAGACCCAGGGGCCGATGTTCAGCCCCAATAGGAGTGCCCTGAATTGGTATATGATGTTGTGGCGAATTGCAGGAATGACTCGGGAGCCTTGTCAATAGTGACATAAAGGTATGTACCATCTAAGTCCACAGTGATATCAAAGTCTCCCCCATGGATAGCATTTAAAATGCATGGTAGTGTTTCCAGCAGGAATCAAGGGGCATGGATAAACGGATTAGGGGCACTTCAGCTGAGGACCAGATGTAGAGAGTTGTTTGCCGTTGGGACCAAGAAAGGTGTGGAATGAATGAGAGAACCTCTCAGTGCTATATCCACTTGGTGTGCAAAAAAACTGTGACTTTCGATGCGTGGAGATTTGATATGATGGCTTTCAGAAGTTTGTGTCCTATGAGTGGCCCTTAAGTCCTCTTGTTGATTTCTTGTACTATCTCTGTATTAATTCTGTGGTTGTGGGAGGGAGGGAATATGTCTCCTTGATGGATTGTTTGCAGACTTCATCCATCAGGACATTAAACAGAAGGTTAGAGGATAAATGCTATGCTCATGAGTTGGATGTATAGTGGTCCTTCAGGTAAGTACAGGAGGGCACCGAGTTGTGTTCCATCAATTTGACTGGCAGCTGCAATTACGGCATTGGCCAAAATGTGCTGAACGGCTCTGCTCAGTATTCTGGCCCCTTGCACACCCCAAGGTATTTGGAGTGGGATAATATAACCTATGTTCTGTCAGTTGCAAGATAGCCAGAGAGAACATGAGTCCAACAATGAAGTCACAGCAACAATATTGCTCATTAACTAACATATGTCAACAAAGGCCATTTGATCCATACATATGGAATGTAGCTGTGTCATCCCCAAAGTGGCAAGATTACAGTTAACTGCTGGGGTTCTGAACGAAAGACTGGTGAGGGTCAAATGTAAAACCACCAATGAACTGATGATGAAGGCAGGTCAGAACATAATGTAACTCACCCAAACTGTGAAAGTAATTGGAGTCAGAATCTTCTGTTCCGTCATAAGATCAACAGATGTTGGAGCTCTGGTGCATGTTGTTGATGGAGTAGGAGGAGGATGACAAAGCTCCAGGGGCAGAAAACATGCTCAATGGAGGCTCAGAAGGCTGAATCTTCCCATGCCATTGGATAGGGTAGAATAGATGATGGTGCTGGAGAACAAGCAGCATCATTGTGGTTGCGTGGGGTGAGGCTATGGTCCCTGTAAAGCTTAAAAAGCTTAAGACTAGCTGGCGACAAAGTCTGTTGCTCACTAAACTTATTGAGCACCTTGAATTAGAAACCATGACTTCAAGACAGTCACTGAGTAAAGAGGCTCTGTTCATGGCAGAGTGTAGAGAAATTGCAAAGCGGCATCTGTTGAGGCGAGATGAACTACTCATGGTATCATGCTGAATGAGTGACTTGAGGTGGTATGAGTTAGACTGGTCCTTGCACATCTGCAAAAATCGGGTTCGATGTACTGGAAGCTGGGCTGTTATTAATTGAGCCCATAATATTGATGTTTGGCCCTTAGTATATGGCCCATAATATTGATGTTTGGCCCTTAGTATATGGCCTAGGCCAGTCGCAATGGAAATAGGCCATCCATGTGAGGAGGATATCATTTGGATCATCAGTTGGGATGGGTTATGGTATATTTGATCCATGTAACCCGTCCATACATCCACTGAATGAGCGATAATTTGGCTGTTTATTAGCTCTGTCCCTCACTGTACCGTAAGAGGAATCAAGTCAGACCCTGAGGAGGCAATACAGACATGCATACATATAAATAATGTAGCCTGAACCTAACTTGTGAAGTCGCATAGGCTACCTGTGTGAGCAACTAAGTGCTTATTAAATATGACAGAATGTTAAAGCAGATAAAAAGGACTCAATTTTGCCTATAGAAATAAAGCATGTGAAGGAGGTGACTGAATAAAACATGTATAGAGTGCTGACCTGTACTTGTCCGACCGGAATAAATACAGCGGAATAAATACAGCGGAATAAATACAGAAATGTAGATGAGTGTCTACATTACACACAAAAAAAATCACAGAAAAGGGAACTGAGGCACAATACACAGGAGGTGCAACAATATATGTCAAGTGGCAATACTTGTAATGAAAAAGACCCACAGACCACCCGTACATATAAAAGCACTGAAGTTGGTGCATGGATGCTACAAATGACTTGGAAAAGAAACTCACTGATATGTAACCATTGGTAAACATATATAGGAATTATAGAAGCATTAGAGACTTGCAAGTATAAAAATAATTACAGTTGAACTGAATGTGTAGTTCTTAGGCTCCACGTGCAAGTACCTTGTGTGACAACAATAAAGTGTTGGAAACTTGTAAGGCAGAACTTTGTCATGATAGAAAAGTTGGAAAATTTATATAGATGGAGTATTGTTATGTGTCTAGGCTCATACAAAAGTAACGAGAAAAGAGTGAAGACAACAAGCTTTGTAAAATTTAACAACAAAATTTATTTCCCTAGAAAAACAAAGTAAAAATGAGAAAAAGGACTTACAGTTTACGAATCAAATCCAAAATTAATCCGAGAATAAAAAAATATGAGTCCTATCAAATAAAAGTCCTAAATGAATCACAGTTCAAATCCCAATGAAATTCAAGATGGAAGGCAATGACATCTTTGATAGTCAGCAATGTACTGATGTGTCAACAGTTCTTTGCTGAATCACAAAAAAACAATATTCCAGCTGAACACAAACACTGAATATAACATTTCAGTTAATATGTCAAAATTCAATCTTTCTCCTTTCAAAGTCCAAGAACTGAAGACAATCACTGATTAAATTTAAAAAAATAATTTTAAATTATCTTTATATAAAAAGAGATTAAGCATGAGACAACATTTTGTTGATATCATCAACAAGGCGACGCCCATGCTCTTGCCAGTTGATAGGATTAGCTGTTGTACAAACTGTCTTGAGACGGCTTTCATCCTGTAAACAACAGAGTAAAATAAGTAATATTTTTCATTTTTCATACCCCTATATTTCTTAAAAAGGATAAATGGTGAAATTGCTAGTATTAATAGATATAGAACAACTGTGTATCATTACTGTTATAGAGGATCTCAGATGGGTAATGATTTAATAATTATTTATGAAACAAGTTGAATAAAGCCTGGCTTTTGCAAGTCTTGGCTCACAAAAGACAGACATTATGCAATGAGTTTCATAAATTTAAGATTAAATCATTACCAATCTGAGATTCTTCTTATCACAGTTTTTATTTCAGTGGAAATTATTTAGATAGAAAGAAGAATGAATAATTTTCATTCTGACAGATGCTGGACCTTTTATTTGCTGTGCGTAAAAAACAGTCCTAAACAAAGTTGAACTAGTCAAGGTAGAGTATACCTTTTTACAAAATATAAATCAGAGAACAAGCATCCATCCAAATAAACAGAACATATTATAAAGAAAAATTCATTTTTCAACACAGAATGTCCAATGCATGTGATGTCACATTGTTTGATATGGTATACAGTTCCAGTTAGAATCCATGTTCACCCTAACATGTCACTTTCACTCTAAACATTACATTGTTGTGATATTTGTGTGAAAAGCAGATTACTGGATGGAGAAATTCCCATATTTAATGTATTTGTGACCAGATATTTGCAGTACAGTAGTCACCCTCTTGAACGGCCCCCCTGACCAGTGGCCACCCGCTTCTTATGGCCAGAATCCTTTGGCAACCAACAAGTTTGTGTTCAAAAGTACCCCTCTAGAATGGCCACCCCTCTAACGCAACCAGCAACCAGCTTATTAGTACAAAAATGTAAAATGTTCTCCTCACAAGCGGCCACTTTTTTTATTTCAAATGTGTCCAGAACCAATAATTAATTCATATCGTGATGTAAGGTAAGTAATCAGATTATCTCTACCGTCAATACCTGTCTCCCAATGTCAAGTTTTCGTTACTGAAAGAAGTGTTGATTAAAGTACATGTAACACTAAGATTAATATTATAATCATTATCTATAAAAGCTGACGTTTACAGGAAATGGGCTCAACAATGTTATGATAGAGTTTTGGGCTTCACACATTTGTCAAGTTCTTTGAGGATTACAACTGGATGTAATTGTCAAGATCAGCATAGGCTAAAAATAGATTTTGTGCATTAAAACACAGAGAGAAATTAACTTTGAACAAAACAGGGTACCAGACAATGACTGAAAAAATCACGTGACAACACATTTATCGCTTCCTTTATGAAGAAGGCATTTCGTCCACTCAAAAGTTTCGTCTGCATAATTAAATCGCATACAGTTAGCAACATCCAAATAAATCATTACCAAACATTAATATGTCATCATGTAAACGGAGACATATTATTTTAGAAGAAAGTCGGTTATTCTACTTGACGACATGTGGGGGGGACTTGACAAACAATTTTAAGTAGAAAAGACACGAATAAAACAATTTTATGTTGAAAAGACTTGAATAAACAGCATTGTAACCGATAAGGAGATTATTCAGCAGCAGTGGGAAAATGGAGCAATGGAAAGAGAATTATGTGTGTGCCAAGATTTAAATGACATTTTTGAATGGTTTTGCATTGTGGAATGAACCTTTTATTAATTAATGTTACTTTTAAACGAAGATATTTAATGCTCTGAAGTATGTAGCTTTCTTACTACATACATTACATATACTTCTCACAAAAAATTTAGTCCCCTTCTGGAAAGGCCACCCATCTTATAAGGCCACTTTCCTGGTGCAGAAGGGGTGCCCGTATAAGAGGGGAACCACTGTACTTGATTTGGAACAGTAGACTGTACAGAAGATGTAAACAGATTTCTTTCTGAGTCAGATTTGCACCACATATTTACTGTGTAAATATGCTGTGGTTGGATAATGTTCAGTCAGTTGGGAGACTGGTTTATGTCCACATTCTTCTGTGAACAGAGGTGATTTTATTTACTTCTGTAAATTAACATTTAAACCATGCTTGTATATAGGGTGAATTCTATGTTACAGATATACCACGCCCATCCACCCCAACCCCACATGCCAGCTATCAAATGAGCAATACCCTTTGTTTTACTTGTTCTTCTTCTTGTCTCAGGGTTTTATACCATTTTTCATATGATGATATTGTTATTCATGACATAACAAACCCCTGTTTGGGTAAATTGGAAGTATTCAGACAGACTAGACCATTTTTCCCCAATTCCCTTTTGTGAGTAGAGTAAAAAAATGGCCACCAAAATGTGCACTGAAAACAAAAACTTCCAGAAGGCAGGGTTAAAGTATTCCCATGATTGCAGCCAATCAGCAAAGAGAATACTGCACAATAATTTTATGGACTTGTTTGGACCAATCAGAATCAAATAAAGTAATATGTTACACATTGTCATATAAAAAATATGAAACTGCACATACTATAGGAAAACTATACCAAGTACATTTTAATCTAATGTGTATCACCATGTATTATGATACAGAGGTCCTAATATGGTATGTATCATTATACAGAAGTACTAATGATGTTTATAATGATACAGAAGTCTCAATATGATGTGCATCATGATAGAGATGTCCCACTATCATGGTATTATTGGTCACATAAGAGCTATGTATCATTACAAGGATTGCAACATGATGAGTATCACAATACAGAGATCTCAATATGATAAGATTATCATGATTTTGACATCACAATTTACTATCATTTTTTTCATTTCCCTCTATACCATATTTACTGTATATATTGGGACACAAAAAAAAATAATTATTTTTTTCCTGTCCCAAAACTTATGGTGAAACTTTTTCACCTAGGTCATGTATCCCAAGACTTAAGAAATGAAATAAACTTGTATTGCATTTGTGCCCCACCCCCGCCCACTGCACATTGCAATAAAATAGATAAAACACTTAGCTGATAATAAAAAGAAAGAAACTAACCTTGTATTGTTATCATTTATTCCTTTGTTTCAACATGAGCATTAAAGAATAACATATATCCATGAAATCCATGTACATAGTGTAGGCTTCCATACTGTAGTGTGTATCGCTTATGTCCAATAACACGCGCCATGTTGTTCATTGATGTGAACATTGAGAAACAAATTGTGTTTGGTTGTGCTCAAAAGTTTGAATATGTTATCCGACTGAAACCTGGATCCAACAAATTGCAAACAAGTGGGAAATAATCAACCGATATCTTGAAGACAACTGCCATTCACGCATGACACAGTGTTAATAATCAAGATTGAATTATATCCACGTCTGCTGTGTGACAGAATCTCACAAATAAAAATCATTATTTGAAAGCACATTCACTTGAGTGCAAGTGACAATCTTTTTGCCAGCATGGGTTACAAAAGTATCATTATTATTGACCCGAAGACATCAATGCTCCTTTGTATTAATTATTACTACAGATGCCAAGCACAAGGAAGCTCCAGTGGTGAATTAACACAACTGGCAACGAGCAGTAAACTCCTTTGTACTTACCGACAGGACATCAAAGACAAAGATTATTTTTATTACAAAGCAAGCCGACCTCAGAAGCCATCTTTGTTTACTTTTTCTTTTTTTAAAGGATATCAGTACAAAGGTTATTTTATTGCAAAACAACCTGACATCAGAAGCCAACTATGGATTCTTTTAAGTGTGCCGATTTTTTTTTTGAATATACAAAGACAGCCGAGATATGAAAGCAAACTTTGGTTCCTTTTCACTGGCATTCACTGGAATTTTGAAAATAAATTGCAACAATGGAACAAATTTTAAAGTGACACAATACAGTGCTTCGTGCACAGATGTCAATGACCCAGCATTGCCCAGAATGTTTGGAGAAAATAAAATCAGGTGATGAATTCGTAAAGGCCAGAAGAGAAGCAGATGATTTCACATAACAAGAGGAAAATAATCAACTGATATATTGAAGACAACTGCCATTCATGCATGACAAGGCGTTAGGTGCAAAATAACCAAGACTGAATTATGCCCACATCTAGTGTATGACAGAATCTCGCAAATAAAAATCATTATTTGGAAACACATTCACCTGAATGCAAGTGACAATCTTTTTGCCAGCACGGGTTACAAAAATATCATTACTATTTACCTGCAGGCATCAATGCTCCTTTGTATTAATTATAACTACAGATGCCAAGCACAAGGAAGCCCGAGTGGTGAATAAACACAACTAGCTGCTAGCAGTAAACTCTTTCTTTGAACTTACCAACAGGACATCAAAGACAAAGGTTATTTTTATTGCAAAGCAAGCTGACCTTGGAAGCCGACTATGGATTCTTTTAAGTGTGATGATTTTTTAAAATATTTTTCTTTTGCTGAATATACCAAGACGGCCAAGATATGAAAGCAAACTTTGGTTCCTTGTCATTGGTATTCATGGGAATTTTGAAAATAAATTGAAACAATGGAACAATTTTTAGTGATACAATATAGTGCTTCATGCATGAACATTGATGACCCAGAGTCACCCAGAAGATTTGGAGAAAATAATTTCATGTGATGAATTCTTGAAGGCCAGAAGAGAAGCAGATAATTTTGCTGACAATATGATCATTAACATGGATGAAATTCTAGTGTACTTTGATCGCACTCCTGGATAGACTGATGATAAGATGGGGTCAAAAGTGTGAGAATTAGCAAGATTGGTGCAGATTTGATAAAATCTGACTCTAGCCCTTGCAGTTTCCACTTCAGGTGATGTGTTGCCTCTAACAGTTTTTCACGGTATGTGAAAGCTAAAACCAGTATTCATGCACTGAAGGAATGGATCATTTGTGTGCAGGAGAAGGGTTGTGTTGATGAGATGCTGCTGCATTGGATTAAAGAGTTTTATCTTGAGTACAGTTTTATATTTTTTTAAATAAAATTTCAGTTGGAGTGCATTTTCCGACATGTAATTTTCAAATGATTTAAAAGGTGTCCCACAACTTATGACTCCAAAAAAACGATGTGTCCCAGAATATACAGTGCACAAAAAAATTACTTTTAAAATTAATTTATGGTGTCCCAAAAAATATTGTCCCAACATATATGGTAAATATGGTAAACAGTTTAGCATATGTTTTGTATTGTGAAAAAACTGATGGATGAGAATAAAATTTGAAAAGTAGAACCAGTCTATAAATTCTATATTTTTGTCTATCTGAAAAATAATAGCATTGAAAAGTTTCATCTAGCCATGTCTTTACACTAGGTGCATGTAATTTCATGTTGTGTTTTTCATGATATGGGGACTATGTTAATACATAATGTATCATGGCATGTACATGTGTATGTCGAGTCAGATTACTCAAACTTACATTGTATGTCTCCACCTTTGCCCTAAGTTTGATGATATAAGATTTAAACAGGGCATCCTGGAATACTTGGTCAAAAGCAGCTTCATTCTGGGGGAAAAAAAAAATGATCAAATATTAAGTTGGACAATATATATTTTTAAAGACAACATCTAATATATATATAGAGAGAGAGAGAGAGAGAAAGAAAGAGAGAGAGATGCACACACACAAACACACACAAAATTTGGTACTAACAGTTAAAAATCAAGCTCTTGGTTAAGTTAAAAAGTTTACAAAAGTAAAACATATAACACAAAAGCCTACAGAAAACCTGAACTATTTAAATGACTTTATGACTGGAAATCAACAAAAACTGAGTAAAATAATGGGAAAAAATTCAGATTAAAAACAGCATCAAAATGCAAAAACTACACATCAATTATGAGTTGATCTAAAAATAGCAAAGATAGCACAGGTTTATCAAAAGTAAATGAATGGTGGTGATCTACATAAGTGTGTGTGGATAAGCAAACTAATTTGACTCAATTAAGCTGAAGACAAAGCATGGAAAAAATGGTATCACAAAACATCATCTAACACCTGAAACTACAATATATACTGAAAATAATTTTCTGGTCACGTTAGTAGTGGAAATGTATCATGAGAATAATGAAGCAGGATGTAAAATGTAAAGCAATATTTACATTAGTCATAAGAATGATTTTGTGTGATGTAAATAATAAACCAATATTTACATGGGGAAAAATTATCGTGAAGATTTATAAACAGATCATAAACTGATACCTGGCTGAAATATTGACAAGAATGCATTGGGAAGGTTACATATTTTCATCTAGACCAAATTACCCACAAGTTCTCAGCTGCAGAATTACGAGTCATTCCTTATGTGTTCTTGCCATGTCCAGTCCATCCCAGGTTAGACTCAATTGGTAGTTTGTCAAAGGACTTGATTCAAGGTCAGTCGAGTTGTGATGGTCGGCTAGTATTGCACTGATTTCACTTCGAATGCGACTCTAGTGGTCATTCACTTCTTTCCAGAAAATCAACCATTTCACCAGCATATTGGATGACACAGATTTTGTGTGTCAGTAGGTAGATTACATTTCTGGCTTACATCCTTACTTCTGATTTATAGCAATGCTAAGTCTGTAGCTGAATTTCGGATCAGTTTGGTCTCAGGCGCAAGCTTGCAGATTAGGCAGTGTATGTCTTTGCAACTGTATGTGCCCACATTTGTGATCATGTATTAAGTTACTTTGGTATGTCCCAGATTAACCTTGAGATTGTTAGGTCTACTGTACCAATCATAGCAATGTCTTGAAATATGCTTGTCAGACATGCAGAAGATCTGATGAATGATCTGTTGTAATTTTGGGACATGGGGGGGGGTAAGCTTTCTTGGTTTCTTATTTTAAAAGGGCATTTACGACTACTAGAAGGTCTATGGCCTCATCAATCAGATCAACAAAATATATCTCTTGAATGGCAACAAGCCCAGCCAATCAGACAACTCATAAATATGTACTGCTCTTGCATATGATGCATCTCGTCCAGAATCCTAATTATACAACACCATCTCAGCATCTTTGTAAGGCAAAGTTCTAGCCTATCTACACCTTGGTGGATTTATCAGATATTTAAGTACTTGGCTCTAGTGACATCAATGGGATTTCAATGGTTTCCTCCCTTAGTATATAATGCCAACTAACCAAAAGTATGTAACAGTGACTCATTGTATACCTGCAGAAAATTATGGAAGCAATTTCAAAAAGGATACTGTTCAAATTTAGTATTGAAAATATGACTATATACCAGAAAGAAGCCATTACAGGTGTATTTGAGGGAAAGGATGTATTTGTACAAACACAGACTGGCCATAAATAATAGCTTATTTATCAGTTAAGATCTTAATGATAATTGCCTAAATTCCAAGTCTGATCAAAATCAAGCAGTTCTTGACTAACGGATGAAGGAAACAGAGACATACGATAATATATTTTATATTCCCAAAATATTAAAATATAAAGGCCATTCAGAATTAACTTCCAACATACATAAACCACTAGCTGCCACGTACCATTCATTGTTATTACTCTTACCCCTGAAATATCATGTGAAACCTACGGCAAAATATAATTTCAAAGATAAGGTTATAATTTTTACTCTGTACTTTTGCATTCTCCCAATTTGTCAATAAATTGAATCATTTATCCACAAGATTAGTTTTCTCTGGCATTTTGTATCAAGGTCAAAATAATACAACAAGCAAGCACTCAAGTAGGCCTGAGATAGTTCACCTGGATGACAACTGCCTAAAAGCCAAATGCATGAACAGGTTGCCAAGAGAATCATGTTAGTAGGATGCTTTCTGTCTGAATATGATTTCAAATTCTATTGACTGGTTATAATAAATGATTTTTATGAGCTTTTCTACTTGTATTGTCCTCAGCCATATTTGAAGGTAGATTAGTTCCATTTGTACAAACTAGTGTTTCATAAAAAGGGACTTTTTGTGTGGTGAGCAATTTTTAAGTTCAAATAATTCAAAATGTTCTATTTTACTTGTAAACACAAACCCTCTTATCAACATGGGTGCATTTCATTCTTGCTTGATTCGATTTAATTGCACTTTTGAGCATGTTGTTGGCTAAACCTTGCAGAATGAATGGAATCCATGTGCCTTTTTCAAGGACATATCACCCAGGCTGGTGGAATGGTTATCAAATCTGCAGCCCATGAATTATGAATCTAATGATACAAAGGATGCGAGAAACAAATGACTCAAAATACAGATGTCACAAAAGCATGAAAAACACCTCACAATGATATAGTTTATGGTATGGTTAAATGACCCTCCTTAAGATACATTCACCTACCAGTTTTGATCCTAAATTATTATATTGAGGGTTTAATACTGATAGTTGAAAATACAAATATCAATCTTAATAATTAAGCCACAGTGACCTAGTTTATGGTATACCTGAGTTCCTCTCACTGAGATCCATCCACATACCTATTTTCATGTATAGGTGAAATTGGGTTCAAAATACTGAGCGTAAAAACAGCTGAAAATTGAAGTCACTCAAACATGAAAATTTGGTCAAATTTGATATGGCCAAAATATCTAAGATACTGCCAGTATAACAATCAATAAAAAAGTCACTCAAGCATGAAAATCAGCCTACGCTACATTGCTGTAGATAACTCTGAGATGCAACATATAGCTGAAAGTATGAAAGTAACTACAGCATTCAAATTAGATTACAGTGATCTACTTCTCATATGGCCAATTTACACTTCTTACGACGTATCCTCATAATAACTTTCCTGAGTGTAGGTGAAATAGGGAAAAAGACATTGAAGGTGTAACAAATGAACAAGGGAATGAAACACAAATGAAACAAATGGATGAACAAACAGAGAAAATATTATATTGCTGTCCAATTTATTTGGTGAGGAGATAAAACAAAAGTCCCTCAAACAGTCTGGTGCTCTTCTAACTGAAAAGAATTTCCAGGAATTCAAGACCATTTCTTTAAACTGTTGAATCTTGAAACCATTTCTGATATTTCTTTTTTTAACTGCTGACTCTTGTATATGTGTGTTGTTGAGATTTGGATTTTTAATGTAGGTTTACAAATTTTTCAGTCATGTCACTATAATGTCTGCAGTATAGCAGTTTATAGTTGTGTCCAGCACTAAGACATCATGCTGCAGACATGTAGCATCAAGTCCCACCCAGTCACATTATTCTGACACCAGGCTGACCAGTCCTAACACAAACCTTTTAATGCTGAGCACCTAGCCAGGCAGCTGTTAGTACCATTTTCACAAGTCTTTGGTATGACTTGGCCGGGGTTTGAACCTGCGATCTCCTGCATCCTAGGCAGATGCTCTAACCACTAGGCCACCAGAGTGGTTGCTGATTCTTGTAACCATCTCTGATATTCTTGAGCAATAAGATTTTCAAATTAACCAGTGACGACTATATTGTCTATATGATCTGCTCCATTTTCATTTAGGACAAAATATATCTGATTTGACAACTTTTGGTGAATCTCCATGTTGATATGACTATATACTCTGGAAAATTTGTGACAAGATTTTAAAGTTTGAGGTCCAATTAGTATCATTTTCATTCAGGACCAACTAGATATCACAATTAGTCTTGTGGTGAAAACTTATGTTGATATGACTTTCAATTTAGGAGGGGTAGCAATATAAAGATTTTCACGATGGTTGCCATGCTGGTCATACTGGATTTCAGTTAATACCAACTTAAATAAAGATGCAAGTAATGACATAATCTTGATGCATATTGCAGACAATTAACCTGATGTTTGCTGGCAATACCCTGCCTTATGGCTGATGCAATTATACTTACAGACTCCCTGAGGTGCCCCAGTTCAGCAGCTGTTTTTCCCAAAACTGTTTCTGCAGACTCTTGGAAACAAGTAACCCACTGATTGTCTGAGAAATCAGCCAGATTGACCTGAAGATGATGACAAGTTTTTGGGCTGTAATAACTACTTTTCTCAAGACCAGTACAAGCTGCAAAGTTTGCAGTGGAATAAATTAACATGCTGATTGCCATTTTCCTTTTAAATTTGAATTTGTTACATCCAAATTATTTAGCTACATTTCTTAACCTCATTTGGTTGTGAAAAGTGCATTATATTTTTTGTTTGGGGGGATTTCAGAAAGTCTTCCAATAAATGTAAACATGTATTACTATAATATACAAAAGGTAAAGAAGTTAAAAGTTTGTTAAATGTATGTAAAATAAAAAATAAGGGAACAAGATTTAAAACGTCCGTCAAATATACAAAACACTAGTGTCTGTATGTTGAACCTAGAATGCTGTAAAACCACAAGACCATGACACCAAGGTCAAAGGTTAGAATAGTATGTTGCCAATTGAGTTTTCTTGGCTTAATAAGAATAAACAAAATCAATCAAATGGTTTCAAAAAAGCAGAAGCAACAGTAAATTTTAACCAAAACCTTAACGTAAATGTTCTATGACTGACCATGACATGCTGGCAAAGGAGCAGGAGATGGTGTCATAGATTTGTTTTGGCTTCACATGTCAAACCTTTAAACCAAATCTTTCAATGATCATGAACATGACCTCAAGGTCAATGGAATGAATAAGCATGTTCCAAATTGAATGTCTTTTGCTTTATAATGATTCATTTTAAACATGTATATAATCGATCCAAGTTATAATTTGTTCCAAGCTCTAATTTAACCCATGCTGTGAATAAAGGCATCCTCATCTACTTCTCAAGCTCCACACCTCTAATCCACTTGTCCTTGTGTTCATCCCCCAAATATGACAGAACAAGGTCAAAGGAAAGGTCTTTGACATTAAGCCAAATGCACAAACTCAATAAATTTATATTCAGAAATTCAAATACATATACTTGAAATTTATAATTAAAATTGACCAATATATCTACAGAAAGGACTGTGATTATCCCTGGATTGAGCATTGTATCTGTGTATACTTCATAATATAAAAGAAATTTGCATACAGTGATATCAGTATAATCAAGCAGGTTAGAGAGTTAAAATTTGTCCCAAGCAGGAATCAAAATGGTGCCACAAGAAGCTGTTATGTTCAGCTACTGTATTAAGAATTAGCAATCAGTGGATGGATTGGTTTTGGTTTCATTTGGTGATTTATGGTACAGCAACATAAGCAGGTTATTTAGTGCCAAAAAAATCAGAGTCAAATTCCTTAACCAAGGACACACCAAGGTAGCATTACTGGGCTGATAGGAGTGCTGGATTAAAACCCACATCCTTTCATTTGCAAACTCAACGTGCTAATCGCAAGATACTGTGACTTCTGCCTCCATTAGTCATATGTAATGACATGCATGAGGATGCATGGAGTCTATTTTACATTCATGAGATTAACATGAGTGCCCACTGCAGTGATTTAAATGCAAAACTAGGCAGACGGACAAATGGATGGACATGTTAACACCATATGCTCCATTCACATTTAGGACAAAGCCTTATGGGCAAAGAATAGATACCACTGACAACTTTTTCAGTAGCCCCTGTCTTTGGCATACATATCCTCTGTAATTTTATAATCGTAGCTTACCGAGAGAACCATCCTCCACTTGAAATCAGGAAACTCTCTATTGCATTTCTCACACCTGAACATCCCGTTACTCTGGTCAATAACTTTTTTGTTACACATCTCTGTTGGACAGGCCTGCAATGAAGGCAAGTTTTAAACATGTGTAATATATGCATCCAGTTTTTCTCCTCTGAGGTTTGTGCAAATTAATTTTTAAGATTTAGCCACCACAGAGTGCTAAACTCTACATTTTCAATGAAAAGGAATATAGCAGTTATTTATAAACATCCCAAGAAATGAAACATAAACTAGTATGAACTTTATGTAGTCTAAGTGGATATAGTACAGCTGTTCCAAGAACAGCAATGTAATATGCAAGCATGACTGACTTCAAAGAGAAAACATTCATTTACTGTCATTATTACATAATAGTAAAGTGACCATAATAAATACACAATATAGTAAATATTTAAATACATTTAAAAAAGTAAAATGACAGTCATTTTTTTTTACCTCATTAAAATTATATTTCCTGCCTCAATTTCATCAGTATGATTTCCAGTATGGAAAACATGGGAAATGCAAAAATAAGTCTTGCCTTCAAAACAAGGTTTTCTTGAAAAGAACACCCAACCATTGATGAATGTGGCACAGTATCTAATTAATATGTGTAGTATACTGTGTATTTCATTTGAAATGTTACCGTTATCAACTAGTAATGCAAGTTAAACAAGAATTCATTATATACATTAAATAGTTATAAAACATACAAGGGCATGAACTCATGTATGTATGTATGTATGTATGCACATGTCTATGTACATATGCAAGTATATGTGCGTGGAAGTAAGCAAGTACATGGGTAAAGGGTAGAAAATACCCATGAAACTAAAATTGTAAGGGGAAAACAGACAAATTTGACAAGCACCCTTTAAATGAATTATTACATTAATTCTTCTTCGCATCAATGGAAGTCTGTTATAAACAGTATGTATGGTAATCAGAAATGAAATGGGTCAATTGACTTGATGTAATCAACAAACGTCATGTCAAGCATGTCCAAGTTCATTTATTCTTCTGTACATCAAATCTAATTCTTCTGCCTCTAAACACATGAATTTTTGCCATGTCAAATTGTCCACAGAATCAACTTTCTTACCCAACAGGATGTGAAGCAGAGAATCAGAAAAGCCATTGCGTCTAATATTTTGCTCATTTTTTGTTTAAATTTTGGCAAAATAGAAGCATATGCTTGACTCTGTCTGCAACCAGTCTTGTACAAAGTTTGCAATTATGCTCATCCTCAGAAGAAATTTAACATATTTTCAAATATGCAATGTCTGCTAACAACCAAATCTTTTCAGGCAAACTTTTTCTAAACTTCCAGACAATGAGTGGTTCAAGAACAGAATGGACACTTGCATAATGTAAAAGTTTGGGTCTTGATTCCCATTTTCATTCCCACAATCCTTGAGCAGTGTGTGTGTGTGTGTGTGTGTGTTTTGGGATTAACACCATTTCTCTACAAAAGATTGGCTATATATGGCGGACAGTATAACTTATGGAGGAAAAACCTGAGAAAACCCTGGTAAGAATCACCAACCCATGAGAAGCTACTGACAAGCTTTCTCACATATCCATATTGGCGGAGTTGAAGATTCAAACCTACACAGACAGAGGTCGGATGGCAGTGATTGGTAAAGGCGAGTGCTTTAGACCACTCAGCTACCTGTATGTATGTATGTATGTATGTATGTATGTATGTATGTATGTATGCATGCATGCATGTATGTATGTGTGTATGAATGTATGTATGTATGTGTGTGTATGTATGTATGTATGCATGTATGTATGTATGTATGTATGTATGTATGTATGCATGCATGCATGTCTATATGTATGTATGTATGCATGTATGTATGCATGCATGCATGCATGTATGTATGTATGTATGTATGTATGTATGTATGTATGTATGCATGCATGTATGTATGCATGCATGTATGTATGTATGTATGTATGTATGTATGTATATATGTATGCATGTATGTATGTATATATGTATGCATGTATGTATGTATGTATGTATGTATGTATGTATG